>ML814167.1:87689-99369 GCA_009831015.1 Picea engelmannii | reverse complement strand
TTGCTTCCTCTTTTCTATCCAAGAAGTTCTTAAGGAAGACATTCACCCTCTTCTTCACATCAAGGAGAACCCCATAGCCCAAAAGTTTCAGGCTCAAACAAAACTCAAAATTTCAATAAAACTCTTTCCCCTACCCTCTTTCTTTGGTTGCATGCTGTTTAGAATAGCTTTAAAGTTTATTTTTAACATCTAAACGCTGCATGCATTTGTTTCCTAGATCTAATTACAATTTTATCATTTTTAAAGAATAGATCTAGACACGTTTTAAGCATTTCCTTGATCTTTTCATTTAGAGTCTAGGTCAAAGATTGTGCTTGGTTTTAACTTCTTTATCAAGCTGTTTAGAGGTATTATGTTTATTGTTTCAAAACAACAAAAAACAACCACTAAAAGGGCCTAGGTTAGGCTGGTCTTAAGTGTCAAAAGTCCAAAAAAATATCAATTTTTTGCCTTAGAATATTTTTCAGAAAATTTGATAAAAAATTTATTTGTTTAAACTTATTTCCATCGTTTCTAACTTTATTTGTTTGTTGTTTTGTTGCAGCAACAACAGGTTCAAGAGGAGATTCTGCCAGTTTTGGGCAAAATCATGGCTTCCGGGGCACCCTGTGGGGTTGTGACTTCGTCAAAACGAAGTTTCATTTTTCTGTCTTTTCTTCTTGTATTCTTCTTAACGATCCAATAATAAGAATCCCTCTTTTTCTAAAAGAGCTAAAAGCTCAAATAGAACATTGGTTCTCCATTGTAATAGTGCAATAAAAGCGGGCCCTTAGTGCCCAATTTCTTCATCCCCTTAGGGGGATTTGTATTGTGGGTTTGTTTTTGTCTCTTGAGTTGTGCATTCTTAAAATCTAGTAATCAGATACACAAGTCAAACGTATCAACCACACTGCAACACTCTAATCTTTATGCATGTTAACCAAATCTTAATCTATCATGCATGCTTAGCTAGATTTACTTCAAGTACTTCCCTCTTTTAATCAATCTTGCAACAGTGTTTAAATTTCAAACAATATCTTGTTAATCTTTTCTCAACTACAAAGCAGGGTACATACATTAATTGTTGCAATTTCATTTCTTTACACTTTCAAGTGTTTGTGCAAGTACTTTATTTACAAAGCAGGGTGTGTGATCTATTTATTTCATATTTTTATCAAGTAATTGAACCTTACTAGTTTAATAGAGTAATTAGATACACAAGTCAAACGTATCAAACACACTACAACACTCTAATCTTTATGCATGTTAACCAAGTCTTAATCTATCATGCATGCTTAGCTAGCTCTACTTCAAGTACTTCCCTCTTTTAATCAATATTGTAACAATGTTTAAATTTCAAACAATATCTTGTTAATCTTTTCTCAACTACAAAGCAGAGTACATGCATTTAATTGTTGCAAATTCATTTCTTTACACTTTCAAGTGTTTGTGCAAGTACTTTATTTACAAAGCAGGGTGTGCGATCTATCTATTTCATGCTTTTATCAAGTAATTGAACCTTGCCAGTTTAATAGGACAATCTCTTAAGTTGTTAGTTCATTGGGAGGAAAAAACCTAAAAGTGACCTGCGAAGTAAGGTGGGCCCTCTCGGGACCTGGCTTCCCACCCGTTTTGGACATCCAACACTTTTAGTGAGTTTACTGGTGAGACCATTGGGTTTCGGTAAACTCTCAGCAAGTCCAAACAAAGAACAAGCTTCCTAAAGGGGCCAAACACTCTTCATTAACTAAATACAAAATTTACCTTAATAAAATCTTCGATCTACACTACCCACGACTCATTTTAAGGCACTGGTTAAAAAACACTATCAATTTACTTTATGTGAACAATTATACTTATGCATGTTGTCTAATCATCTTTTATGCTCTTGAATATTGCAGATGTTGTATCCATTTGATGTATGAATGTTTCATGAGCAAGATATTCTTTATGATGATAATTGTTAAGTGGTGAATGATTTGATTTTATTTCAAACAATAAACTCGTAGATTAAAGTGTTTTTTTCTTTATTAGTTTAGAAAAGCCTTAGATTTATTTTATAGGGACTACCCCCCTTGGCTTCGCCAGGAGTTGGCCTAGACAGAGGAGTTGAGGATCAGGTGACAACACCTTGACTCGAGACTTGCCCCCAAGGATACACCAAGTGGATTGAAGGTTTCTTCCACGATAACCCAGGTGTGTGTTAGGACGACGACACAACCAATTATAAACTTAGAGTCTTTTAGATTTATGCAAAAATGAAGCTTAAAATTCTTAAAACCTAAACTGTTGTTCCACCTGAGACAATTATTGGGGAGATTATAAATGTTCTGTTTGGTTGCAGTGACTAGTAAGGGTCTTTAGACTTTGTCTTGATCTTCATCAGTGTCTTCTTTTGATGTGGCTAGAAAGCATGCAATCTCTCCTAGTAACATTCTAGACCATCGTATAAGTCCTTCAAATACTCTGTTTTTTCCCACTGCTTATGAATTTGTTTCCCAATTTATGGCATATTCTCTTTGTTTGTAGTTTTTTTCTCCTTTATCTAGTGTAGGTCATCTTTGAAGTGATGCATGCCTAATTTCATAGCTTCAAACTATGTCCATCGTCTGTTGTCTTCAATTCATTGTGTTATCCCCAACTCCTAGGGATAACTAAGGATATGATGTCTTGAGACCCTCAGGTTGTAGACATGGAGTACTGAGAGACAACTTGACCAACAATGTCCACTTGGCACAGACAGAGACCCACCTCACCACCATAGCTCCAGGTTTATCACGATGGTATCCACCACATCAGCTGGCCTCAAGAAGACATTGGGTCTTGCTCCATGAGGTACAAACCAGGTATTATGGTGGGTTTCATTTCAATATTTGAGGCATTTGAGTTTGTTGCATCTATTACTGCTTTTGATTATGTAAAATTTACTTGAACATTATGCTCTTTTTCCTGTTTCACTTTGGTGGTTGACATTGCGCCCTAGTAAGTGGGTCACCCTTGGGGATAGGTTTGCTACTGGGAGGTCCTCTTGACTAGTCATCGTGCCATTCCCGACCATACTTGTCACTTTCCACATTTCATCCCCTCATCTCCTTACCTTTTGGGATTTTCGGGTGTACAAACCCAAGATGGGGTTGTTCCTCACTTCATGGGAAGTAGGGGCTGAAGGCCCAGAGGCTTGTAGCAGGCAAAAGATGAAAGGAAAACATTAACCTTCTAGATGCTCGCCCAAGGATCCCGAGGACAATGAAATGTCTCTCGTAAGAAACTGATGGGACCTGTGAAAAAATAACTAATAAAATGCCAAACAAGGTGGAGCATGTGTGGGCACTGTTTTTAATGCTTAGGTAGAAGCCCCACACATGTTTTCAACTTGGGGAAGCATGATGTGACCAGGGTAGAGTCAAGGTGGGCACAATTTTTCAAGCTTAGGTAGAAGCCCCACCTTGGCTTCAACTTGGAAACATCTTAAAAGAATAAAAGACAATAAATGGGCTTGGAAAAAGGTTGCATTGAAAACGAAGGTGCATCATACCCTCTACAAAGGCACCCATAAGTGAGACACTACAACCCCTTGTATGTCATGAACTCCATGCCCAAAAGTCTTCCCCCCATCCATGAAACCTCGTCCACATGGCTTAGAAAGAGGTTCCCTCGGGAAACACCCCTAAACTCGAGGTACAATTCACCCAATAGGTCGTTTTGTCAACCCTTCCATACCTAAACTTGGAAAATTGCATAGGGTCTTTGAGCATTGGTTTATTTTGATGAGGTGGTTTGGATGTGCATGCTTAGATGGCTCTTTTATTGATTTGATTTACTCATCATGATGCATTTGACTTGAGATCCTAGGAGGGCGTATCCATTTATTTGTCTTTGTAGGACCCAGTTGGTGGACAATTTTAGAAGAACAAGCCTAGCTTGGGCTTCCATGGGGCTTGAATCCCATAGGTTGGATGCCAAGAGCCCACACCTCGAATGATGATGACATACCTTTGGAGGCCTCAAGGACACCTTAGAGGATCTTGCCCACCCCCTAGATGCCAAACGACTTGCTTGAAAGGGGAAAAACGTAACCTTTTGGGGGCTTGATGTCACCTAGGGCTAGGGTTTGGTGGTGATGATGGACACTTGGCACGTTTTGAAGAAAGAGGCCCATGGATCGTGGAAGAAACATCTTGGTTGAAGACTATTGGCCTAATTCAACGACTTGACCAAAAGTGCTAAACGTTGCCCAAAAAGAGGGTGACGTCATGTTTCTAGGGTTTCTTTTATGTGCAAAATATGAATTAAATAATATTATTTTTGTAAAGGGGCAAGATAAGGGCCATTGACCTCTTTTCTTGTGTTTTACCCTAAGTTTTGTGGACAAACTATGTTTAGAGGATTTGTATAAATAGAGATCATCTCTATTTCATTTTTCATTATAGCTCTMCCATTGTGAGAAGACTAATGGATGAAATTTTCGCTAGACTTGAGCATCTTTGGTATATCTCTCTCTTGCAAATGAGTTTTGGTGTTATCTCTTGGTGAATGGATGAGGCTAAGTGGTGTGCACCTCTTGGACGCTTTTTTACTTGCTCTTTAATGGTAAATGCTTGGTGAACTAGGGTTGATCTTGCATCTTTCTTGGAATTGGTAAGAAAATTTGCGCTTGTTAGTTCTTTCTTGCTTCTTCTTGGTTGAAATCCTAGGAGGAGAATGTTGCATACACCCTCCATTAAGCTTTATCTTAATTGCTAAGTTTATAAGTCATTTTCTTTGGTAAGGGTTGCTAGGAGGTATACAAATGTGTGTAGCCTCCTAGATCTACTCTAGTTTGATTGGCATGCCCTAGGGAGTAAGAGGATTTACACCCCTAGGGATTTTGTTGATCTAACTCAAACTTTTAAGACTCTATTCACCCATATGTTAAAAGGCACAAATCTGAAATTTTGCATTGGAGAAACAAATTGTTTGCATTGGTAAACGTGTTTTGGTGAGATATCAATCTTGTTCAAGTTGGAATCTTTTGTGAATGCCTTGAGGTTGCTAAACCCTCTAGGGCGTCTTAGTTCTCTTGATCTACTTAGAGCTATAACAACTTAAAAGCTACAACCATTAGGATTGCAACAAAACATCTTATTTTTTTTACTTTAACTTGCAATTTGATCGTGGAAATTTGCTAGTAATCCTTTATTATTATTCTCTTGCTAATTGGTGAACTTTTGGTTGGATTACTTACTTATTTTTGTGGTTAAAAGTTGTTGTTGTAGCAAATCACTGCTACAACCACTTGGCTGCCATAAATATACCTCGAAAACTTATTATAACAACCATCTAATACCACTAAAAGTTGTTCTAAAGTGTCGAGAACTTATCTACATGTTTTATGCTTCATATCTCAACTAATCTTTAATGCTTTAAGTGGTTTAAACTGCAGTATTTATTTGATTTCATTGTTGATATATATCTTTGTTTACTGCTACAATTAGGGACAATAAGCTTAACTTGCTTGTCCACTTAACATATTACATGCATACTTAGATTTTTTGTGTCTCGGGCATGTACAAACACATTTCGCAGGCACCCAAAGACTTTGAAACCTTAAACCACTTTCAAGCCATGCCATCAAAGCCATCTTGCACATAGAAACTTGACCTATAGGGGCATTCATCTCATCATCTCCCTTTTCGTCTCATTTCCCCCTAAGGTCACCTGGATTCCCCCCTTGAGGTGATTACTTCATCTCTAAAGGGACGAGAATACCTATCTAAGGTGGCAATGGGTAGGTGTTCTCTTAGTTGTCGCCATATTGTGGTTTGGGTCGGGCTTTGCCTAACCTATAACTTGTGCAATAACATTGTGGTGCCGTTGTCAGGGAGGATTTTGAATCCTCTTCTGAACCCTAATGACACTTTGGCAAGCTATCCCAAATCCTTTCCCGAGCTTTCCTGGTGACTCCACTTGAAGGATGTTCCCTTTTCACCTTTGATGAACTCTTCTTAAAGCTCATCTGGCGACTCCACCTTTCCAAAGTCTGTCTTCCCTTAAGACTTTTCCCCCAGGGAGGTTCAAACCTTCCAAGGTTTACCGAAGAAGGCCTCCCCTCAAGTCTCCCGTTGTCACAACCCTTTTCCACAATACCCTTCCCTTTGCTCCAATGTCTCACCCTTGGGCAAAAGACCTTTATAAATCCTTGAACATGGCCACCATCCCTGGATACCCCAACACAATGCCAAAAGAGTCTCACAAATGGTTGCCAAAGTTTCCAGGAAATAATGTCACCACTGCGGACGATCATCTCTACAACATGGGCCAAGACATGGAAAATGCAGAAGTGGAACATGAGGATGTAGCAATGAGGCTACTAGCCTCATCTTTGACGGAAGATACTCATATATGGTTCAGAGGGCTACCTGACAATCACATAACATCTTATGAGGATTTTTCCAAATTGTTCAAGAATAGATTGACAACGAAGAAAGACAATGGGACGCTTGTAGCTCAATTCAATCAGATAAAGATAACGTAGAATGAGACAGTGAGTGAATTTGACACCAGGTTTGACAGATTCTACAGTCAATTCCTAACAAATTTGCGTCCTATAGCTACAACTATTAGTCTCTATATCAATGCATTCGATGGGCAATTTCGTTTCATTCTGAAGGACAAGAAGCCCACCACCTTGGCACAAGCCAAAGAGTACAGTGCAAAGATTGAAGAAAATCTCCTTGACTCAAAGGCTTATCCTTTTCAGTATTCTCGTGTGAAGGTTGAAGCAAAGACTAAGGCTTCTAGTAGTAGCGCTCTTGATCCAATTGCCCTCTTGACTCAGAAGATAGATCATATGACTACTTAGTTTGTCCAAGCACATAATCAAATCATGGGCCAATTAACCACTGTGGAGAGAAATCAATCTACTCCCAAGCCTCAGTTTGCTAGGAAACAAAGAGATGCCATAGGTTGGAAACCAAGGCCTCAATAAGAGGCAATGTCCCGTGATACTTTGAAACCAGTTGGAATGGTTGACACAAAACAAACACTGTGGTGTTCTCCATGCCAAGACCCTCACCGAGAGGATGAGTGTCCTCGACGAGACGAAGATTCTTTCGATAGTATGAATTTCATGGATAAGATCTGTAACTTCCAAGAGGAAGAGGTCACACATGAACTGATTGACAAAGCCAGAAGACAGGGAGAAAGAGAGGGGAGACTTTGGGCTTTAAATCAGTTGACAGATGATTAGAGGAAGGAACTAAGGAAGAGGGAATATTTGACACACACTAGAATAAATAAATCTTTAGCCCCTCCATCACAACCTACCGCTCCTCCATCTACAGAGAAGGTGGTCCCACCACTTTCACCTCTAGTACATGAGTTGCTTCCCAAGCCAACTCCAATAGAAGATGAGATTCAGTTGAACATAGACGTTGCAACCAAGTTTGGGAAGTTAAATGTGATGGTTCCTGTGATAGAAATGTATAAAATCCCTTCTGTAAGGAGGGAAGTTTGTAGATATTAAAGGTACCAACCGAGGAGGACCCTCTGATCATTTTGAACACCGTGTATCTGGATTGACAAAAGGACAACAACCCTCCTTTCTATCTTTCATTGGGCATGAATGGCCTCCACCTAAACAATTGTATGTTGGATTTTGGGGCCTCAACAAATGTCATGTCATTGAAGGTAATGGAACAAATTGGCTTGAAGACGACCCGACCATACGAAAATGTATGTGGCAATGATTCTAAGAGAGTCAAGGCTTATGGACTATGTGAGAACGTTGAAGTCTTCTTGATTGATTTTCCACATATCAACCTCATATGAATATAGTAGTAATTGATGTCCTGAATGCTTGGGGGATGCTCTTATCGAGGAGTTGGTTTGCTGCCCTTGGAGGTTTCCTTAGCATGGATCTCACCCATGCACACATTCCCATTGGAGATGGCGCCTTTGAGGTGTTATACCATCAAGAGTGAGCCGACAAGCATGTGATGGATCCTAACTGCCATGATTGTACAAGTGAGGATGAGTTTGATAAGGTTTCGGATACCATTGAGTATTATCCACGTGATTTACCTTTCATGCGGGAGGATTGCATAGACACGCTACTCCCAAGGACAGATGAATACAAAGAAAAGCTTGCAAAGTTCCAAGGGATTTAGCCAGGGTCTATCCAAATATTGAAGAAAGAATATTATAAGGACAAAGAACGTGAAGAAGCCATCAAAAATGTAGTCAACATAAGGCCTCCTTCCTATCCTTACATTGAGAATATACCTTACATCAACTACAGTGAAGGAAGTCTGAGAAAGAGAAGTACTATTTGACAACTTTGGATGAGAGAAAGATGCCATTGCCAGTGGATGGGTCTCTTCTCCGGCCCTACATTTAGATCACTTGACTTCTTCAAGGCCCAGGCCTCAAGTAAGTAGTTAGGTCATTTTGATTTCCTGCATTTGCATCTTGATTGCTCATGGTAGTTAGTTGCATTTCATATTTCATTTTGCTCTACTTACATATTGATTTCATGTTTAGTTTAGAAATTTTTGAAAAAATTCTAAAATTTTCTTTTCTAGATTAGTTTCATTTTTGGTTTTGATGTATATGGATGAAGGGTGATAGAACCACCCTAGATTTTACTGTGTTATGTTTCAGTGTAGGCACAGATTCACTAGGATATGTTGCGGTTCTCATGCACTCTACGACGAGTACATGTCCCCAAGTAGGAGCCAGATGTTATCCCAACTCCTAGGGATAACTAAGGAGATGATGTCTCGAGGCCCTCGGGTTGCAAACATAGAGTATCGAGAGACAACTTGACCAACAATGTCCAATTGCAGAGACAGAGACCCACCTCACCACCACAACTCCAGGTTCATCACGACGGTATCCACCACATCATCTGGCCTCATGAAGACATTATGATGCAGGAGCATCGTTGGCAAGCGCATAGAGGCAGGACCACTCAACACGTGTGAGTTCTTCCGAAAATTCAACGTTGACAGTTGCAACCGATTTTGAAATCCGCCTTCACTCAACGCCGAAATTCACCTTTGGAGGCACGCTTGAACCGATGCCGAATTTTACCCTTTGAGGCACGTTTTGAAAATTGTAAACAGAGCAGGAGTTTCCACTTTGGCTCTGGAATGCGATTGAGCTAAGATAGTGTAGGATGAATTTTAGAGTAGGCAAGTGGCCAGGGGAAACCCTAGAAACATCTTTGATTTATGTAGAAGTTTACACACCCAGTTAGAATAGAGAGCGGGAATACAAAGAAAAATTAGTTGTAAGAGAGAGCTACGAGTTAGCAGGAGAATTTTTTTTTGAGTTATTGTAATTTTGAATGTAATTTGTAACCATTGGGCACTTGTGAATATAACATAATGGAAAATTGATCCAAATGTGTGGTGTTTGGACTGTGTGCATTTTCCTGTTATTTTCTGTTTTCATGAACAAGTGGATGGCACTGTGAATTTTCCCAGTTTCAATTGTTTCTCTTCATTGGAAGCTCTGCAAGGTGTGCATCGAGCCAGAGAGGAACACCGTGGATCTGAGTTATCGAAATCCCTCAAACGCAAGGAGTGCGCTGGAGATCGAAGTTTGAACTAGACAAAGCTCAGGAGGAATAACACTTCGAAAGTGTTATCAAGATCCAGGAACTTAGTCCCTGGAAGAAGCGAAGACCGAGTCTTCAAGGACTTAGAAATTCTTCTAAGTCTGAAGCGAGTAAAAGCTTAGGAGGAAGAATGTCGTCAAGCGTTGGATCGTGGTGGAAGATCCCGCAGACCATCCGATTTGAGGGAGAAGCGCAAGCTTTAACGTTGCGTAGATCCAGGAGGGGAGATCTCGGAGATCTGAACGGACGGTGGAGAACTCTCGAGGAGGGTCGCGAAATACCGCCAATCATTGGATCAAGTGGAGTTGCAAGGAGGTCAGCGACGAGGAAAAGATCTGAGTCGTAGATCTCAGGGACTATCGTGATTCGTCGATCGAACGCCAAGGCATTTCGACGTTTCGACATTTCGGTATTTCGGCAACCGGGAGTTCCAAGGAATAGGGATACGATAGAGGTCCTTGTCTCCCGAAACCCCAAATCGCGAAATAGCGAGATCGAACGTGGGTCGTAGATCTCAGGAGCTATTGTGATCCGTTGATCAAACGCTAAGACATTTCGGCGTTTCGACATTTCGGTATTTCGGCAACCGGGAATCCCAAGGAGCAGAGATACCCCCTGTGTTCTGATTTCGCGAAACGCGAAACCCTGAAGGGATAGGTGCTGGGACATTTCATTATTTTTCCATTTCGACATTTCGACCATCAGGGGTTCAAAAGGGGAAAGGAGGGACCCTTGCATCGCGATTCCTCGAATCCCGAAACCCCGAAACATTTCGTGAACCGGGATTTCGAAAGATAGAGAACAGGGGAGCGCTTGCATCACGATTCCCCGAATCACGAAAGCCAATAGCGCTTTGGCGTTAAGCGTGTGGACATAGAGCCGTGGTCACGTGGACGGAAGCTAAGGGAGGAGCCAAATCTCGTTAAGCCCTTTTCGGCATTTTGGGACCCGGGAGGTTGAAGGACCAAGAACCGTCTGTTGTCGGAATCGCGAATTCCGAAATCCCGAAAGGCGGAACGTGGTCACGGGTAGATTTCAACATTTCGAGGTTCGGGTGTTCGAGAGACCAGGAGTTAGGAGATGTGGAGTCCCGGCTCGCGAAACCCCGAAACATGAGAAGGAGGCGTGCACAGGTTTTCTCAAGACCTGTACCAGAGGACGAAGGGACCTGTGGATCCGTCCAAAGGATTCCAGCAGGAGCCCGAAGGGCCATTTCGGCCCAGGGAAGAGAACGATCTAGAGACCGGGAGGTCGCAGAACCCTACTGAGGTAGGGGGTTTGCATCAGGTGGTATCAGAGCCTCAGTTTTTCGTCTGTAGACTTCAGGCGAAGGAGGAAAAGAAGGAGATAGAGAACTCAGAGTTGTACTCTGTGTGTGACAGATAGTCAACATAATGCCGCCAAGAAGACGAGAGCCACCTTTAGCCAACTGTGTTGTAGAGAGGGAGATGTGAGAGCTTCGTGCTCGATTGGAAACAATGGAAGCAACACAGAGAAGAGCACCTGATGTTGGGGATGTCAATGATGCAGAAAGTGAAGAGGTTGAGGTTGAAGAAGCTACAGGAGAGGATGCTACAAAAGAATGTTTGTTGAGAGCAGTTGCTAGATTGGGAGGCAGAGCTAAGATAGAGGTCCCCATGTATGAGGGAAATTTAGATGTTGAAGAATTGTTGGATTGGATAAGGTCCATGGACAAACACTTCGACTATGAAGATGTCAATGAGGAGAAGAAGATCAAGCAGGCAATCACCAGGCTAAAAGGGCATGCAACACTGTGGTGGGACGAACTGCAGGCTGAGAGGAGAAGTAAAGGCAAACAGAGGATAAAGAGTTGGGACAGGATGGTAGCCAAACTGAAGGCTAAGTTCATACCCAAAGACTACCAGATCAATCTGTTCAGGAAGCTACAAAACCTGAGACAGAAAGGGATGACGATCAAGGAGTACACCGAGGAATTCTACCGGCTGAACATCAGAACTAGACAAAGGGAGAGAGACGAAGAAAGAGTCGCCAGATATATGAATGGCTTGAGATATGAAATCCAGGACGAACTTAGCATGATGTCAGTGAGGACGGTGGAAGATGCTTATCAGTTTGCGC
>ML814167.1:72798-86768 GCA_009831015.1 Picea engelmannii | reverse complement strand
CAAGGAAGAACAGGAGATGCAATTCGTTGTGGTGAGGAAGCCCAGAGTCATCCTTACAAGTGCATCAATGGATGATTTACCTGAAGAAGTTCAGGAGTTGCTGGATAATTTCGTTGATATAGTGGTGGATGAGCTACCAAACTCATTGCCGCCCATCAGGAGTATCAATCATCATATCGACTTGATACCAGGAGCAAGCCTGCTAAACAAAGCAGCGTATAGATTAACACCCCGAGAGAATGAGGAGGTGAGGAACCAAGTCCAAGAATTGCTGGATAAGGGTTTGGTCAGAGAAAGTTTGAGCCCATGCGCAATACCAACTGTGTTAAGCCCAAAGAAAGATGGAGGATGGAGAATGTGCACAGACCCGAGAGCCATCAACAAGATCACCATCAGGTACAAATTTCCTTTACCGCGAATGGATGACTTAATGGATTGCTTAAGTGGAGCAAATTTCTTTTCCAAGATAGATATGAAAAGTGGATATCACCAGATTAGGATGAGAGAAGGTGATGAATGGAAAACAACCTTTAAGACAAATGAAGGTCTATATGAGTGTTTGGTTATGCCATTTGGCCTAACCAATGCCCCGAGTACTTTTATGAGGTTGATGAATGAAATTCTGAAGGATTTCATTGGCAAGTTCGTGGTTGTATATCTGGATGATATATTGATCTTTAGCATGACTAAAGAGGAGCATTTGAGACACCTAACGCTAGTAATGAAGAGGTTGCATCAAGAGGAGTTGCTGATCAATTTGAAGAAATCCTCTTTTATGAAGACAAAACTCATTTATTTGGGTTTCGTGATCTCTTCGAATGAACTGAAGATGGATTCAGAGAAGGTGAAAGCAATCAGAGAATGGGTGTCACCAAGGAGCATGTTCGAGGTAAGGAGCTTTCATGGTTTAACAAGTTTTTATAGAAAGTTCATTAGAGACTTCAGTGGGATTTGTGCTCCAATGATGGATACAGTGAAGAAGCGACATAAGTCTTTTAAATGGACAGAGGAGGCTGAAAGGAGCTTCAATATACTGAAGGAGAAGATAACAGAATGACCAATTCTGGCCTTGCCGAATTTCGAAAAGACATTTCAGGTAAGATGTGATGCAAGTGGAGTTGCAATAGGAGCAGTTTTGAGTCAGGACAATCGACCTGTTGCCTATTTCAGCGAGAAGCTGAATGAGACTAAGAGGAAATACCCCACATACGACAAATAATTTTATGCCATAATTCAAGCTTTGAAGAAATGGAGGCATTATCTTGTCCCGCAAGAGTTTGTCTTGTACAGTGATAACCAAGCTTTACAATTCATAACCCGACAAGAAAAACTGAATCAGAGACATGCAAAATGGGTTGAATTTATGCAAAATTTTACTTTTGTCATAAAACATATTGCTAGGAATACTGCTGGGAATACTAATAAAGTTGTCGATGCGTTAAGCAGGAGATGTTTAATTCTGCAGGAATTCCAGGTGAAGACCTTGGGGTTTGAACACCTTAAGGATATGTATTGTGATGATACAGATTTCAAGGAGGCCTACGAAGCATGTACAAGCCCTGTACTGAGGGATAGAAGTCAATGGACATAGTATATGTTTCAGGAAGGATTGTTGTTCAGAGGAAATCAATTGTGCATACCAAGATGCGCAATGAGGGACAATCTTATGAAGGAGAAGCATAGTGGAGGATTGGCTGGACATTTCGGCCATGATAAAACGTTTGCACAGTTGAGCAGCTTGTACTATTGGCCAGGTATGAGAACAGATATGATAAAGTTGGTGAACATATGTAGAATCTGACAACATGCAAAGGGGAAAAGACAGAACACTGGATTGTATCAACCATTGCCAATACTAGAGAGGCCTTGGGATGAAATAAGCATGGATTTCGTGTTGGGATTGCCAAGAACACAAAGGGGATTCGATTCCATATTTGTAATGGTGGATAGGTTTTAAAAAATGACACATTTCATCCCATGCCAGAAGACCAGTGATGCAACACATGTTGCAAATCTATTTTTCAGAGAAGTTGTGAGACTTCACGGTCTACCCAGGAGCATTGTCTCAGACATAGACAAAATTTGTTGGTCACTTTTGGAGGACGTTGTGGAAGAAGATGGGGACGAATTTGTCCTTCAGCTCAGCTTATCATCCTCAGACAGATGGGCAGACTGAGGTGGTGAATAGAAGTTTGGGGAATTTATTAAGGAGTCTAGTTACTGAACATCATAACCAGTGGGATCAGATTCTTCCACAAGCAAAATTTGTATACAATGACTCGCCAAACAGGAGCACTGGAAGAAGCCCATTCCAAATACTCTATGGAATACAACCCAGGGGAGTGTCTGAGTTGAGAGACTTGGAACAGGGTGAGATCAAGAGCACTGGATTTTGCAGCGGAGATGGAACGACTCCATAACCAGATCAAAGGATAGTTGGAGAGTTCTAATTGGAAATACAAGCACAAAGCTGATCAACGTAGCAGGGAAATTCAATTTGAAGTGGGAGATTAGGTTTTAGCACACCTTAGGAAGGAAAGGTTCCCTAGGGGAACATATAACAAATTGAAGATGAAGAAGATAGGACCCTGTAAGATCTTGAGGAAGTTTAATGCAAACGCCTATGAGATCGAGTTGCCAGATGGTGTGGGCATTTCACCCATATTCAATGTCTCAGACCTGTACCCTTACAGGAAAGATGACACAGAAGGGTAAGAAGATCAAGGAAAGATTCAGTGGGAGAAATAGATGCCTGTGGCAGAAAAGCCACAGATGGAGAAAATTCTGGATCAGAGGATTGGTAAAAAGACCAGGGGGAAGACTTATTTTGAGTATCTGGTCAAATGGAAGGGACACCCAATAGAAGATGCCAATTGGGAAAACGAAGTTGCTATCCAGAAGCAGGGAAAATCAGTAGAGGAGCTCATGGACAGGAGTCCATGAATTTTTGTCAAAGGGAGTATGATGCAGGAGCATCGTTGGCAAGCCCGCAGAGGCAGGACCACTCAACACGTGTGAGTTCTTCCAGAAATTCAACGTTGACAGTTGCAGCCGATTTTGAAATCCGCCTTCACTCAGCGTCAGAATTCACCTTTGGAGGCACGCTTGAACCGATGCCAAATTTTACCCTTTGAGGCACGTTTTGAAAATTGTAAACAGAGCAGGAGTTTCCACTTCGGCTCTGGAATGCGATTGAACTAAGATAGTGTAGGATGAATTTTAGAGTAGGCAAGTAGCCAGGGGAAACCCTAGAAAAATCTTTGAGTTATGTAGAAGTTTACACACCCAGTTAGAACAGAGAGCGAGAATACAGAGAAAAATTAGCTGTAAGAGAGAACTGCGAGTTAGCAGGAGAAAAATGTTTTGAGTTACTGTAATTTTGAATGTAATCTGTAGCCATTGGGCACTTGTGAATATAAAAGAATAGAAAATTGATCCAAATGTGTGGTGTTTGGACTGTGTGTAATTTCCTGTTATTTTCTGTTTTTATGAACAAGTGGATGGAACTGTGAATTTTCCCAGTTTCAATTGTTTCTCTTCATTGGAAGCTCTGCAAGGTGTGCATAGAGCCAAAGAGGAACACCGTGGATCTGATTTATCGAAATCCCTCAGATGCAAGGAGTGCGCGGGAGTCGAAGTCTGAACCAGACAAAGCTCAGGAGGAATAACACTTCGGAAGTGTTATCGAGATCCAAGAACTTATTCCCTGGAAGAAGCGAAGACCAAGTCTTCGAGGACTTAGAAATTATTCTCAGTTTGAAGCGAGTAAAATCTCAGGAGGAAGAACGTCGGCGAGCGTTTGATCTTGGTGGAAGATCCCGCAGACCATCCGATTTGAGGGAGAAGCGCAAGCTTTAACGCTACGTAGATCCAGGAGGGGAGATCTCGAAGATCTGAACGGACGATGGAGAACTCTTGAGGAGGGTCGTGAAATACCGCCAATCGTTGGATCAAGTGGAGTTGCAAGGAGACCAGCGACGAGGAAGAGATCTAAGCCGTAGATCTCAGGGACTATCGTGAGCCATCGATCGAACGCCAAGGCATTTCAACGTTTCAGAATTTCGGTATTTCGGCAACCGGGAGTTCCAAGGAACAAGGATACGACATAGGTCCTTGTCTCCCGAAACCTCGAATCGCAAAATAGCGAGATCGAACGTGGGTCGTAGATCTCAGGAGCTATTGTGAGCTGTTGATCGAACGCTAAGACATTTCGGCGTTTCGACATTTCGGTATTTCGGCAACCGGGAATCCCAAGGAGTAGAGATACCCCCTGTGTTTTGATTTCGCGAAACGTGAAACCCCGAAGGGATAGGTGTTGGGACATTTCAGCATCTCGGCCACCGGGGGTTCGAAAGGGGAAAGGAGGGACCCTTGCATCGCGATTCCCCGAATCTCGAAACCCCGAAAGAGAGAACACCAAGCCAGTTCGACATTTCGTGAACCGAGATTTCGAAAGACAGAGAACAGGGGAGCGCTTGCATCGCGATTCCCCAAATCACGAAAGCCAATAGCGCTTTGGCATTAAGCGCGTGGACACAGAGCCGTGGTCACATGGACGGAGGCTAAGGGAGGAGCCAAAGCCCGTTAAGCCCTTTTTGGCATTTTGGGACCCGGGAGGTTGAAGGACCAAGAACCGTTTGTCGCCGGAATCGCGAAATCGCGAATTCCGAAATCCCGAAAGGTGGAACGTGGTCACGAGTAGATTTCAGCATTTTGGGGTTTGGGTGTTCGAGAGACCAGGAGTCAGGAGACGTGGAGTCTGGGCTCATGAAATCGCGAAACCCTGAAACACGAAAAGGAGGCGCGCACAGGTTTTCTCAAGACCTGTACTAGAGGATGAAGGGACCTGTGGATTCGTCCAAAGGATTCCAGCAGAAGCCCGAAGGGCCATTTCGACCCAGGGAAGAGAACGATCCAGAGACCGGGCGGTCGCAGAACCCTGCTGAGGTAGAGGGTCTGCATCACATTAGGTCTTTCTCCATGAGGTACAAGTCAGGTATTATGGTGAGTGCCATTTCAATATTTGAGGCATTTGATTTTGTTGCATCTATTACTGCTTTTGATTATGTAACGTTTGCTTGGACATTATGCTCTTTGCCCTGTTTCACTTTGGTGGTTGACATTGCGCCCTAGTAAGTGGGTCACTCTTGGGGATAGGTTTTCTACTGGGAGGTCCTCTTGACGAGTCATCGTGCCATTCTCGACCATACTTGTCACTTTCCACATTTCATCCCCTCATCTCCTTACCTTTTGGAATTTTCGGGTGTGTTATCGCACAGTTTGTAGCTAGGATAAAAGGCTATAAGATAGAAGGCCAAACTAGTGTAACAGGAACCAATCCCACCCAATGTCACCACAATGGGATGGTTCTTTCTCTTTAGGGAGGTTAGGCCCAAGGGAGACGTCCCTGGTGACCCGGGGTTTTGAAGAGGCAAAAGGCTAATAAGATAAAGATAAGGTTTCCCCCCTTCACAAGTCACCACCCAAACAGATAGTCCGGCCAAATGCCAATTTAAGAAGTAAAACCCCCAAAGAACTGTACCTGCCTAGAACAAAGCAACAAAAACTGATATATGCAAGCTATTTCAATGGGTTAGTACTTTATAAGACTATCTGATAAATACATATAAGCAATTAACAATAAATGTTGATGAAGTCAATGTTTATCAATATCAATGAAAATTTATAACACTTCACCAATAAATATTGGAACAATGTAGCATTCAATGTAACCAATCAACACCTTATTCAATTAATGCCTAAACCACCATTCAATTGCTCTTAAGACAAAACATTGCTGCACTAAAGATGTAATAACCAAGGATGATGACAACACTTAGGGTTAGTAAGTTAGTTAGGGTTAGTGTAGTTAGGGTTTGAAATTCAAACAGTTTTGAGACTGTTGTAATCAAGTTTCACTTCAACATTGGAGGACTTTAGATCAATGCCTTAGAGGGTAAATGGAGTCAAAAGTGAAGGACGCAAGGGTTGAAGGAGGAAGGCTAAGGACTAGAGGGAAGAGTTCTAAAGTGTTGTTATGGCAAGGCCTCAGAATAAAAACCCTAGGGGAGAGAGGCTCACTCCGGTGTTGCTATAGGAAGGCCTCGTGCTCTCTCCTCCTTCCTTAGGTCAACTTGGTGAAACGGCTAGCTCAAATGAAGCACAAAATCAAGACAAGAAGGCTAAAAGAGGGAGAGTGTTGCTATAGCAAGGCTCTTTCATCAAACCCTAAAATAAAAATGGCCCTAAGTGTAGATGACCTAGGCTTGGGATGTCTTCTTCCTCTTGAATTCTAAATGGTATGGCTAGCAAAGGAGAGGAAAAAAAAGGAGTGTAGTTACGGCTAGGCTCTCTTTTTCTTCTTCAATGGCTTAAAGTTTCTCTATCAGGGGACATGAGACAAGGACCTACTTGTGTGTTTGTCACCTAGGGTTTTGATTCAGAAAATTATAAATATATGGAAGAAAATAAGACTACAACCATTCATTTAAGATGTTTTGCATAAAAATACTTACAATTCATGAAGAAATAACCATGTAAACCCTAGTTGTAAAACCTTCCTTCAAGATAAACACCATAGAATGCCAAAAAGTCTTCCTTCAACAAGTGTGCCTTACTAAATTAGCCAAATACCCAAGATATGGCGCAAATTTCAGACCTCCTTATGGAGTGAATGAGTTGTGATCATAAAATGAGAGTCAAAATCCTTCATTTATACAAAACCTTGACCTAATTTTACATTTAAGGTCAAGTAAAAACGTCGACAAGGCCAAAATATCAAATCATATTGTTTTTACATTAAATTGTTAATCTAATCCTAATCAAGCAAAAAGGTGAGACATCACCCCTTTCTAGGGTGACGTTAGCCCTATTAGGGCAAGTGCAACCTCCTGAAGCAAGACGTTAACCCCTTTTGGGCTTCTCCAAGCTGCCACACGTACCAACTGCCCTGTCCATCTACCAACATGCTCATGATGATGTCATAAGCCTCCTAGTGACGTCCTAGGCCAACTAGAGCCAACGTCCCACTGAAAATGGGTCAATCCCCCTAGGTCAAGTTGTGTCAGGGTGCCTCTGGTGGAACGTCCTCTTCTTCTCTGGTGCAAGGTCTCCAATCAACCTATGCCCTATCTCTGCCCCTTGATGGGGTCTCAACATCCATCTGGTGGGATCTTCAGCCCCATGGAGGTCCGAACTAATCATCTCCCCATGTGTACCGGCCCAAATCATACCTATCCGTCGGGGAATGGTCCTGCACATCAAAGACTATGCCCTCCATGGTCTCATCAGTCACAGGGATCATAGCAATGTCAATCACATCTCATCATCAATATTTTTAAACATATGTACAAAATCCCTAATACATCAGTTAACAACTCAAAGACGTTACACAAGCCTACAATACAAATCTGGAGAAAAGGACAAGGTGTCCTATTGGGCTAGTGTCCACAGGAAAATGAAAGTTCCCGGAAAGACCTCATCCAAGCCATGTAAGTGGGTGATGTGGTCAGGGGATGTCCAAGCATGTGGGTGCAGTGAAATCCAAGGATGCAAAAGTGTTACCTGTGGGTGCCTTTGTAGAAGGCGAGTTGTACCTGTCATGGATGCATTCTTTCCAAGCCCATTCTTGTCTTTATTCTTTTTATTCTTTTATTCCTTTTTGTTTTTTTATTCAAGAGCTAATCAGGGGACATTGCCTTGGCATGGTGACCAGAGCTGACAGCGTTACCCACAAGTACTTTCATAGAGATGAGAAGGTTGGCTTGTGGTGAGACCCCCTTTCCCTTGGCCATGCAACCAAGGGTCACTGCCCTGGTGTGGTAACTAGCTGGTGGCAATGTCATACTGCTAGGTACCCATGGTCCTAATAGGCTAGCTCGTGATGAGACCCCCTATCCTCTGACTAGGTCTTGTTTTATTATTTTTTGGGTCCCTCTTATTTCTTGCTGAGAAGCCTTTTATTGCTTTCTCAGGGATCCCTGGGCGAAGCATCTCGAGGTTTTATTTTTAGGATTTTATCTTTTATCAGCTTGCTTTTACCTTCTGGTCCTTTAGCCCCTTCTTCCCACGAGGTAAGGTGTAGTCTTGAAAATAGGTCAACCCAATGCTCGGACAAGGGGAATGGGATAAGTGAGTGGGAAGTAAGATGAAGAAGTAGTGCTATGAGGGGAGCGGACGATGGCTTTCCATAAATCTTCCTAGTGGCAAACCAAAACCTACATATACAGGCTTGCTAGGGTGCCCTGTCAATCCCCCCAAACATGGTCAAGTGGGAAAATGTAAGATCCAAGCAATTGTTAGAAATAAAAGGAATCAGATGCATACATTTAAAGGTTTTAATGATCAAATGTGACACATACCATGATACTTGGACTAATTACCTCATGAAGCAAGAATCTCTTTTGATACAGGACCAAACCGATGGTGATGGATGTTGTTGTTGTTGACTAGATAAAGACGATGGAAGAAGAAAAGGTGGGCCCTCCAGGGCCATTCTCGGGTCAATCCTGCTCTCAGTACTCCATGTTTAGGACCTGTGGGCCTTGAGACATGATATCCTAGTTATCCCTGAAAAGTGGGGATAACATGGTGTATTGACCCAAGAAGGGGTTGTCCCTCATTTCATGGGAAGAAGGGGCTGAAGTCCCAAAGGCTTGTAGGTGGCAAAAGATAAAAGCTAAATATTAACCTTATAGATGCTCGCCCAGGGATCTCGGGGACAATGAAATGTCTCTCATAAGAAACTGATGGGACCCGTAAAAAATAACTAATAAAATGCCAACCAAGGTGGAGCATTTGTGGGAACTGTTTTTAATGCTTAGGTAGAAGCCCCACACATGTATTCACCTTGGGGAAGCATGATGTGACCTGGGCAGAGTTAAGGTGGGCACAATTTTTCATTCTTAGGTAGAATCCCCACCTTGGCTTCAACTTGGAAACATCTTAAAAGAATAAAAGACAATAAATGGGCTTGGAAAAAGGTTGCATTGAAAACAAAGGTGCATCATACCCTCTGCAAAGGCACCCATAAGTGAGACACTACAACCCCTTGTATGTCATGAACCCCATGCCCAAAATTCTCCCCCCCATCCATGAGACCTCGTCCACATGGATTAGAAAGAGGTCCCCTTGGGAAACACCCCTAAACTTGAGGTATGATTCACCCAATAGGTCATTTTGTTAACCCTCCCATACCTAAACTTGGCAAATTGCATAGGGTCTTTGAGCATTGGTTTATTTTGATGAGGTGGTTTGGATGCACATGCTTAGATGGCTCTTTTATTGATTTGATTTACTCATCATGATGCATTTGACTTGAGATCCTAGGAGGGCATGTCCATTTATTTGTCTTTGCAGGACCCAGTTGGTGGACAGTTTTGGAAGAACAAGCCTAGCTTGGGTTTCCATGGGGCTTGAATCCCACAAGTTGGATGTGAAGGGCCCACACCTCGGATGATGATGACATGCCTTTGGAGGCCTCGAGGACACCTTGGAGGATCTTTCCCACCCCCTACATGCCAAACGACGTGCTTGAAAGGGGAAAAATGTCACCTTTTGGGGGCTTGACGTCACCTTCGGCTAGTGTTTGGTGGTGATGATGGACAGTTGGCACGTTTTGAAGGAAGAGGCCCATGGATCGTGGAGGAAACGTATTGGTTGAAGACTATTGGCCTTTGGAGGCCTAACCTTTCCTTCACCGACTCAACGACTTGACCAAAAGTGTCAAACATTACCCAAAAAGAGGGTGACGTCATGTTTCTAGGGTTTCTTGTATGTGCAAAGTATGAATTAAATAATATTATTTTTGTAAAGGGGCAAGATAAGGGTTGTTGATGCCTTTTATTGTGTTTTACCCTAAGTTTTGTTGACAAACTATGTTTAGAGGATTTGTATAAATAAAGATCATGTCTATTTCATTTTTCATCATAACTCTCCCATTGTGAAAAGACTAATGGCTGAAATTTTCGCTAGACTTGAGCATCTTTGTTATATCCCTCCCTTGCAAATGAGTTTTGGTGTTATCTCTTGGTGAATGGATGAGACTAAGTGGTGCGCACCTCTTAGAGGCTTCTTTACTTGCTCTTGAATGGTAAATGCTTAGTGAACTAGGGTTTGATCTTGCATCTTTCTTGGAATTGGTAAGGAAAATATGCACTTGCTAGTTCTTTCTTGCTTCTTCTTGGTTATTGTTGGTTGAAACCCTAGGAGGAGTATGTTGCATACACCCTCCATTAAGCTTCATCTTAATTGCTACGTTTATAAGTCGTTTTCTTTGGTAAGGGTTGCTAGGAGAAATACGAATGTGTATACCCTCTTAGATCTACTCTAGTTTGATCGGCATGCCCTAGGGAGTAAGAGGATTTACACCCCTAGGGATTTTGTTGATCTCACTCATACTTCTAAGATTCCATTCACCCATATGTTAAAAGGCACTAATATGAAATTTTGCATTGGAGAAACAAATTGTTTGCATTGGTAAATGTTTTTTGGTGAGATATCAATCTTGTTCAAGTTGGAATCTTTCGTGGATGCCTTGAGGTTTGTAAACCCTCTAGGGCATCTTAGTTCTTTTGATCTTCTTAGAGTTATAACAACTTAAAAGCTACAGTCATTAGGGCTGCAACAAAACATCTTCTTTTCTTAACTTTAACTTGCAATTTGACCATAGAAATTTGCTAGCAATCCATTATTATTATTCTACTGCTAATGGGTGAACTTTTGGTTGGATTACTTGCTTATTTTCGTGGTTAAAAGTTGTTTTTGTAGAAAATCACTGCTACAACCACTTGGTTATCATAAATATACTCTGAAAATTTATTATAATAGCCATATAATATCACTAAAAGTTGTGCTAAAGTGTTGAGAACTTATCTACATGTTTTATGCTTCATAGCTCAACTAATATTTGATGCTTTAACTGGTTTAAAATGAAGTAGTTACTTGATTTCATTGTTGGTATATATCTTTGTTTACTGTTGCAATTAGGGACAACAGGCTTAAGTTTCTTGTCCACTTAACATATTACGTGCATACTTGGCTTTTCTTGTGTCTTGGGCAGGTACAAACACTTTCCGCAGGTACCCAAAGACTTCACAACCTTAAACCACTTACGAGACATGCCATCAAAGTCATCTTCCACATAAAAACTTGACCTATAGGGGCATTCACCTCATCATCTCATTTTCTGTCTCATTTCCCCCTAGGGTCACCGAGATTCCCCCCTTGAGGTGATTACTTCATATCTAAAGTGACGAGAATACCTATCTAAGGTGACAGTGGATAGGTGTTCTCTTAGTTGTTGCCATATTGTGGTCTGGGTCAAGTTTTTCCCAACCTATAACTTGTGTGATAACACATTGAACTCATGTGGTTTGTGGGTCCCAAATTGTTGAAGATATAATGCCTATTTGAGTAGGGTGTCATACTTTGCTAGTAGTAGAAGTAGGGATAATAAAAAAAATGATAGACAGACTAGAGAATATTTTCATATCAATATGTCCAAGGAGGATTTCTAGTGGACATGAACCTTCATCAAGCTCAAGCCAAGCCCCTATGTTGCAACAATCAATATGTAATTAAGCTGATAAAGAATGTTGTGTTTCATGCGAGGACTAAACATATCGAGATTCACATTGTTGCATTAAAGAGAAGGTGCATAACAAAGAAGTTGAGGTGGTATGCTATAAAATTGAAGATCAACTTATAGACATATTCATGAAAGCATTGAGCATGGAGAGGTCTTGGAAAGATTATGGATATGCTTGGTGTGAAAGAAAATAAAATGGTCACTAACAGGGGCCTGTGAAAGATGTAATGCCCATTTTAGTTGGGCATGTTACCCCCCCATGCCTAGGGGTAACTAGAGGAGATCATGTCTCATGATCTGGGAGAACATGATCCTGACCATGACGATGATCAATTTGTCCACAGATGGCAGTCCAACAACCCCCTTCATTCACCTTTACAGCTACAGGCCAACCAAGTCTCATCACATCCAAACAACCCAGTGTATGGGAGATTGTAAGTCATCGTCACCATGAGGTATGTTAGTCCTTCTTTCATGCAAAGTGTTGTGTTTAATTTTTCGGGCATGTGGATGATGAGCTTTGGTTGAAGTTGGATACTAGATCATTGGCTTGGGAAATTGTGTTAGTTTCCTTGTTTCACCTTGGTGGTCAACTTATTTTCCTTAGTCATGTGTTGTTTCCACCCAGAGAAAAGGGATACTACTAGGGGGTCCTCACAAGGGTGACGTTCTATTCCCCACCATACTTAACTCTTTCCATCTTAGAGCCTCTCACAATGTACTAAACTTCGGTAATGGGTCACAATTGATTTTCTCATTAGAAGAGGGGTTGAAGGCCTAGAGGTAGATTGGAGTTTCTACTAAAAGGATAAGAAAATGATGGTAAAGAAATAAAAGAATGATAGCAAAGGACTCTTAAAAACTAGTCCAAACTTGAGCTCTACCCTTTTTGTGCTCACCCCAGTCCTAAGCAATGATGCTACAACTTGAAACCTTATAAAGGGGACTTGCAAATATGATAAGAGGACAAATAAAAAGATAGATAAAGGGGTTAGGAAAAAATGGTACTTAGAAATTGGTAACTCAAGAAAAAGCGCACCCTCCACAAAGGCACTCATAGAAATGGATTAAATGACACCGTAAGTCACGAAATAAGCCCTAAAACTATATCACTTTCACACTTACTCTTGAAGGGTTTCTTTATTTCTTGCTTACCTTGGGACTTGTTATCAACCAAACTAGCAAACTGCCAAGGTTCGTAGTCTGCTATGGTGACAACATAGGGGATAGGTGCCAATGTCACCACAACACCTATCCTTCCCTGTTTGAGCCAAACTCCTACGCTAAGAGGTTCTGGGAGGCTTTCCTCAAACTATCACTTCACCACAAAGAGTCCTAAGACCAGTGCCTAAACAGAGAGCACTAGGTGAAGGTAGGAGTTAATTATTTTAAATACTTGTTGAACTAGTAAATAATGTTGAAAATAAAGTAAGAAATCAACAAGCTAACTTACCCCTATTCTTCAAAATAATAGCTAAGTAATGCATAAGAGATAGGGGTGAAATATCCTTACCACTTTCCGAATGACTTGCAAAGTGTATACCTTGGATGTAGTGGTCGAAAATAAGATTTGTTTTGTTGTCTTGTTGTATTTGATCTGCAAAAACATAGAAAACACAAAAAACCAGCAAGAAAATGGCCTTTTGAGGCCTCCCATAAGTGTAAAACTACACTAGATCAATAGATCTATGGGTTTATAGGATAGGGAAGCAAATTACACGAGAATATTGCGTCCTAGAGCCTTTAGATCTACTACAAAATTAATTTCCAATAGGTTTGAAATTACTTTTACAGAATTGGGGTTCAATTCCCCCTAGTTTTCAAACCCAAAATTTGCTACGGCCAATAAAATTGCTTGTTGAGCTGTAGTTTTACTCTATATTGATAAAAAAAGAAAGATAAAACATATAAATCAGATTTGGAATGAATGTGGAAGGGTTTAGGAAGTATAAACTTACAATATGCACCCCTTTTATTGTCAACAAGAGTGTAGATCTAAAGATTTTATTGGTTGTTACAATGCAGATATACACACTATTTATTAAGAAAACCCTTGTAAGATGTTTTTAATGAAGCATAAAACTCAAGGGTAAATATATCATGGGGTAGGGAAATTCCCAAGCAACAAAAACCCCAAGATCTACTAGCTTATAAGATGTAAAAATAAGATGTTAAGCTAGGGTACGATATTTTTTGTATTTTTTTATAATAAGAGATGGTTTGAAATATTTTGAAATTAAGTGGTTGAAGAAATTGAGAGGTTTTTGTTATCGCACGGTTTGTAGATAGGAGAAGAGGCTACAAGGTAGAGAGTCAAACTGGCGTAACAGGAACCTATCCCACCTAATGTTACCACGATGGGATGGTTCTTTCTCTTTAGAGA
>ML814167.1:46569-71328 GCA_009831015.1 Picea engelmannii | reverse complement strand
AAATTCTCAATATATACTGTATCAATGACCTAATTTTACTTTTTAGGTCATAAAAAGGCCAACAAGACCATAATGTCAAAATCATACTGTTTTTACATTAAATGCTAAGTAAAAATCCTAATTAAGCAGAAAAGAGAGTAAAAGCCCCTTCAAGGGAGGCGTTAGCCCTTTCTAGGGAAAATGAGACATCCAGGAGCAAAACGTTAGCCCCCCAGGGGCCTCTCCAACATGCCACATGTGCCACTGCTATCCAGTCTGCCTCCAAAAGCGTCCATGAATCTGGATGACATCATGGTGAAGATGGAGGCGTCCTAAGCCTTCCAAGGCTAGCATTCCACTGAAAAGGGGTCATTCCCCCTAGGTCTATTCCTGTCAGAGTGTCTCTGGTGGAACGTCCTCTTCCTCTCAGGTGCAAAACCCCCGATCAAGCTTTGTCATGTCTCTGCCCCTCGATGGGGTCTCAACATCCATCTGGTGGGCTCTTCAGCCCCATGGAGGTCTGAACTAGTCATCTCCCCATGTGTACCGGTCCAAACGGTACTTGTCCGTCGGGCATGGTCCTGCACATCAAAAGCTACGCCCTCCATGGGATCATCAATCACAGGGATCATAGCAATGTCAATCACATCTCATCATCAATATTATTAAACATATGCATAAAACCCCTAATACATCAATCAATAGCTCAAAGACTTTACAAAAACCTGCAATACAAGATTGGAGAAAAGGACAAGGCATCCTATTGGGTTAGTGTCCACAAGAAAGGAAAGTTTCCAGAAAGATTTCATCCAAGCCATGTAAGTGAGGTGATGTGGCTAGGGGATGTCCACACATGTGGGTGAAATGAGGGCCAAGGATGCATAAGTGTTACTTGTGGGTGCCTTTGTAGAAGGCGAGTTGTACCTATCATGGATGCATTTTTTCCAAGCCCATTCTTTCCTTTATTCCTTTTATTCTTGTTTTATTTTTTTATTTGTTTTTTTTGTTCAAGAACTAACCAGGGGACACTGCCTTGGCATGGTGACCAGAGCTGATAGCGTTACCCACACGTACTTTCACAGAGATGAGAAGGCTGGCTCGTGATGAGACCCCCTTTCCCTTGGCCATGCAACCAAAGGTCACTGCCCTAGCGTGGTAACCATATGGTGACAATGTCATACTGTTAGGTACACATGGACCTAATAGGTTGGCTCGTGATGAGACCCCCTATCCTCTCACTAGGTCTTGTTTTGTTATTTTCCGGGTCCCTCTTGTTTCTTGCTAAGAGGCTTTTTACTGCCTTCTCGGGGATCCCTGAGCGAAGCATCTCGAGGTTTTATTTCTAGGATTTTGTATTTTACCAGCTATTTTTACCTTCTGGGCCTTTATCCCCTTCTTCCCATGAGATAAGGTGCAATCCTGCAAGTAGGTCAACCTAATGCCCAGACAAAGGGAATTGGATAAATGAGCGGGAGATAAGATGAAACAGTGGTGCTATGATGGGAGTGGATGATGGTTTTTCATAAATTCCCCCAATGGCAAACCAAGACCTATGGGCATAGGATTGCTAGGGCACCCTGTCAATTTCCCCAAGCATGGTCAAGTGGGCTAATGTAAGATCCAAACAGTGGTTAGAGATAAAAGGAATCAGATGCATATATTTAAAGGTTTCAATGATCAAAAGTGACACATACCATGATACCTGGACCAATTACCTCATGGAGCAAGAACTTCTGATACAGGATCAAGCCAATGGTGATGGATGTTGCTGCTGCTAACAAGACAAAAGATGATGAATGAAGAAAAGGCGGGCCCTCCAGGGCCATGCTCAAGTCAATCCTGCTCTCGGTACTCCATGTCTAGGACCTATGGGCCTTGAGACATGATCTCCTAGTTATCCCTAAAAAGTGGGGATAACAATTTTCATTTTACCTTTTTACCTTTAGATGTCTCTTAGTTTGTCCAATTGTGGCCCCACAAGTTCAAGATTGGCTAGATGGATTTCTAGATCATTGGGTTTGGAGTCGAAAGACTCTCGTCCCCAATGCTGGAAATTCAATAAGATATGGGTTCCTCCTTGGATTTTCTAGGAGAGCTCTTCAATGGATGGTCTCCAAGACAACCAATCAACTAGGCTCAAACTGATAACCTACCACTTGGTTGGAGCTACCTCCAATGAAGTTTGTCCGACAACTTGGGTGTGTTTCACTAAGAGCACACAAAGAAAGAAATATACGAAAGTCTATTTCCTTTCTTCCACATGACTATGTAGACCCTCAATGGATTGATTGGTCACCTCTTGAAATTCTCATAGGGAACCCCTGCCAAAGCACAATTAAAACAATCATTTTCCAAGAAGAACAAACATTATAGTAGACAATCCACAGTGACACAAAAAAATTGAATTCCAAAATATGACATTATGATCTCACAAAGTTTCAAAAACAACAAATGAGAGGAGGGGCTAGCCTTATATAGCTTTTATTGTAACGATTAGTTTCTACCTCCCTCATAAAATAAAAAATTTATTGGTTTGTTCATCCACAATTGGTTGGAGGCTAAACCATTGAATAACAATTTTTTATTACATAACTCCAAATTAAAAATTGGATAAATTTTATTTTTAGAATGCTTGACCATTTGATTTGTCCATATGAGAGATTCGTTCCACTAAGAGAGAGATCATATGACCTTGAAAATGGTGCGATTTGGTGGAGTAAGTCCAACGTTCCACTTTTGGGACAATTTCCCTTTGAAGAATGAGCTAAAACGATCATCATTTGTCCACATTGACTCTTATTTTACTCCAATGTTTAGCTTGACCATTAATGGGGGGGAATGATTTGTCCTAAGAGGAACGATTTGTTCATTTGATGAATAAATTAATTGTTTTGCTTGGATAGAGTAGCATCTTTGACTTGCTAAATTTTTTCCAAGGCAAGTAGACCCTCAACGTTTCATTTCCTTGACCATTTGACTTGGGAGAAGTGCCCGACAATTTTTGTAGAAGGATGGGCCGATTTTTCTTTAGGAGGCAATATCTCCCTAAATATTTCATCAATCAAAATTTAGCAATATGGGTCTTGCTCATGAATGTTTTCTGATCATTTTGGACCCATGTTGTATTTTTGTCTTTGAGGACCACTGCCTCGGGATCCAAGAACTGTCTCAAAAGACATGCAATGATGAAAACTTTGTGAGACTACCATGATGAGAACAAAAATGATAATGCACCATGGCCAAGGCATGCCTACAGACTTAATAGAAAAAAACCATGTGAGAAGACATGGGTGTGCATGACATGGACCAGACTAGGCCCCACAAACAACAACCACCCCTACATAAGACTTGTGGCTCCACACAATCATGTGTCCATGATATAACTAATATACAAGTGCATACCTCTAAAATTTGTAGCACCATCCAACTTGTCTTCTAATCCGATACAGTTCATCATCTCAACAAGAAGTCAAAAATTTGACTCAGAAGGTTCAATGTCAATAAGCCTGAAAACCCCAAAATTTTAACTTTGACGGATTGTCAGTCTGAGAAGTGAAGTAGGTGCACTAGGTAAAAGCGAGCTGGTCTATTCTAAAATTCTTCCCATCTTAGCCCAATAATGTTCTCAACAAGCTTTACAAAATGTTGATGCAACTGTCGTAGTGAGTTTTAGGGTGAAATTTCAACTTTCACCAAACTGCAGTCTGAGAGGTGCAGTAAATGCGCTGGATTAAGGCGAGTTGATCAGTGGTGAAGTTAGATACAATGAATTTTCAATAAGTGCTCAACGAGCTTGACAAGTTCAAGTCTTAACAGAAAACCGTGCAGTGGAAATATTTCAACAAAGCTCTGATACCATGTTGTTTTTTCTGATTCTCAGATCTTGATAGTTATTGCCTAATGATTTCAAAATAAGATTCACTTTCATACCATAGTTATCATAGAATAACTATACACTGAAAATCTCAACTATAACAGTGCAGCGGAAATAACAAGATCTAGAAATATTAACCATGCACAATAGACACAAGAACATAAGAGTTTATCATGGGAAACCCAAACTTGTGAGAAAACCCAACAACCATTCTTATAGAAGAATTCAATCCAAGATATTACCAGTACATCACCATCACCATGTCAGAATACCATAATGAGAAGAGTCATCCCCAAGTTTAACACCTCCAAGAGCTAGTGACGTATGGAATTGCTCATGCAGGTTGTGTTCCTGAAGTTTTTGACTCCAAAGAATTGGTTGTCTAGTGTGCCGAGAAATATATACCAAGCCAGCGGATGATTCAACTCCAGGACCATTCTCCCGTCGTTCTTTCACCTCAAGTATTACGTAAAATGTTGAACTCCTAGAGCTGACACTCACCTTCAAAGGTGAAGATTGCGGGGAATTCTTGAAAAAACATGACAACAGTTTGGATATCTTACCTGAATTCTTGGAGAATCCCGTGGAAATCCCTGAAGATATTACCAGATTGCAGGTCAGCCTTTTCAAAAACCCATTTTGGGAAATTGCCTGGTTATTTACCAGAGTTACGGAGCAAGAAAATATTGTCAGCATTTCCCGTATGATTCTTTACATCTTATACTTTATTGTCAAGAAGCAGGCCATTTTTTATTGGGGGAAGTTGATTTCCATTGAAATATCTTCACAATTGTCTCAATATAAAAAGGATAAGAAATTATTTGTCCTCTTATTTGGTTTTCGCGATAGGACATTGCTACCAGTTTCCTAAATTGTCTATATGCAAGAAGGTGAATTGTGAATTTGACCCTGTGACCTTTTGGTACCAAGCGTTATGGAGGCACAAAGCTTCACTGCATTTTTATGAAGTTTTCAACGACTTTGTCTTAGTTCTTAAAGAGTCGTTGTTTGGACGAGATACCCCAAGAATATCTATTCAAGCTAGTAAATTCCTGGATAGAAAGGGGACTTTGGAACAAATGGAGAATCACAATGTCATCAAGATTTTCGGTTCCAAGGAAAATCCTTCCTTTCTACCATGCCACATATCCAACAAAATGTTTGTTACAGAAGTTGCAAGGCAATATAACTTTTTACTGCACTTTTTTCATGAAAACGAAAAAAACAATTCATTCATTTGCCTTGGAAATTTGGGGATTTTGTATTCAGAAGTATGAACAAAATTGATGAATTTGAAAACCACTTCCACAACTTGAATCTCAAGTATGTTGAAAAGATTAGAGGGTTTAACCCTAACAAAATCTTTGTGGAACATATGTTAACAGTGGGTTTTAGCAATTCATATATCCACATTGTTATAGGAGAAGAAGAAGATAATCACCTGGGCAACCCTACCCACACTGATGGTGACTTAGAGATAGTACTCAATACAAATGAATTGTACAAACAGAGAGGAAAATCCCCCATCGAGAACAGTGCCCAATCCCCAACTGTCAATCCTAAAACTTCAACATCTCGGAGCAGCGCTCCAGTGGCCCACCCATCTAAGAAGGTAATCAATAACAGTTCAGGCGGAGGAGGAGATAAGAACCCCCCTCCAGGAAAAATTGAAAGTTCACATAAAATTCTTGTGACGAAGAAGAGGAAGAATATTGTACAAGAGGAAGAAGAACATCACATCGAAAGTGACATCAATATATTTTCCCTCGAAGATATGGAGCTTGAGCCTGACATTGAGAAGATGTTTCCTAACATTAATCATCCAGGAGGCGCGGCCCACCAAAATCAGTCGTTGGAAATTGCTGAAAATGAAATATTTGATTAAGAAGAATCATTTGTGTTTCAGAGCGTTGTTTTTGACAACGAGTCTAAAAAATTAATTATTGAGAAGAGTGATGTGAAGAAGAAAAGGGGGAAATCTCGTTTAGAGGTTAACCTAAGAAATATGTGGCCTTCCCAAATTTCCAGAATTCATAAAGCAATTGGTGATGCATTGGATGATTCCATTGGTGGTCTCGAAAGAGAAAATATAAAGTTAAAGGAAAGGATTAAGGAACTTGAAGAGACTTTGATGTCTCTTCCACTCCTTGCCAACCCTTTGAAAATTGTCGAACCCGCCACGCCCACAGCCAAAATAAAAGGATCCTCAAACTTACTCACATCAACCAAGAGCTATGTGGAGAATAATATCAAGAAAATAATTACACTGATTACAGAAGCTTGAGAAATTTCAAAAACCATGATTTCTTTGGGCTCAAGGGCGCATGCCTTCCTTGAATATCTACATGTCAACCTTAAAAATGAAAAAGGTTTCTACCTTGATGTCGTGGTACCCTTTGGTATTAAAGTTTCCAACATGTCAGAGTTAAAGAGAAGAGAGGAGGACCTTCCCTCTCCAAGTCGGATCGAGCAACTGAATGCCTACTGGAAAGAGAAAATAAAGAACTTGAACAACATCATTCAAGCATGCAACCAACAAGGAGAGAAGAGCTATTCAAAAGACTCACGGAGGTGGACCTAGCCAGAAGCACTAACGAGGTCCAAGATCCCAAGTTGATCCTCAACTCGTTGTTCCTACCAAAATAACAGTTCGATGAGCAAGTTGATATTTTTAAAGGATTGTCGATTGAAAAATTCTATGACATAATTGAATATGATGAGAACGCCATAGATAACTGGCTAGTAGATTATTCCATAAAAAATCATGATTTTGAAGAAATATTAGATGGCATTTCCATTGATCTCCATGACTTGGAGGGTGCTCTTAGTTCTCTTATGTTGCAGATCATCTTCTTTTTTATTTTATGTGATCATAAATCTTTATCGTAAACTATGATCGATGTGAGGAAATTTTGATTATTTATGTTAAATGTGTGGAGTGAGTGATTCCTGGTCCTTTCTCAGGAAGTTTCTTTAAAAAGAAAACAAAAAAAATTTATTTTATTTGATTGCAATTTTTTTATATTTATTTGATTACCACAACGGACTTCTGTTAAGTCCCACATTTTGGATATTTAGAAATCCTAAGAAAATCTAAAGAGGAGTACCACCTCTATAAAAATGCAGGGGGATTTACATCCTCGTGAGATTGTCGTTTTGGTCCTAACAGATTCAAGCGTCAACATTTTTTGGAGATCATACTGGGGACATGAATTGAAAATTCGTAACTTGGCCCAGCATTTGTGAAAGAATATATGACTTTACCACGGGGTAATCAACTCCATTTGGAAATTGGATTGAATAATCAACAAAGCATTCTACACCAGTTGTACAATCTGGTAATAACAACAACCCAGACTCGAGAAGAGTTAGAAGGGTCCTGGCAGATCTTAGTTCAAGAAGAAGAAAGATAAATCCTCTGAAGACAGAGGAGAGAGGAACGACAAGATTGAAGAAATCAAAGGCTAGCTAGAGCAGCGCAAGAACAAGGTCAGGATTGAAGCTCAACGAATACAAGGGACCCATTACCATAAGTAAAAGTAAGCAACTCTCTATTATTAGAAGTGGAAATTCTAGACTTGGAGTCTCCCGAGACATGGTAGAAAGAAACGAACAACCTTGAAATGAGCATCATGAGGAGAGACAAGGAGGTGGAAGAGATGCTGCAAGAAATCATGGAAACGCAGGATTTGGAAATCGAAGGAGGGTAAGAGATTCCCCTCTAAATATTATAGGTGAGAAACATGATCTCCATCTTCTCCCTAAGGGCACCTTAAAGGAATTTTTCGGAGACATAGTGATCGATGCAAAGAGACATCTGCACTTATTTCTTGATGTTTGTGATTTTCAACGTGTTGAGTATGACGATGTCATGGTAAGGTTGTTTCTGCAAACCTTATCAAGAAGAGCGTATGAATGGTATACAACATTGCCCAGTATATCCATTCGCTCATTTAATGACCTCGAAGCTATGTTCTTGACTATGATTTCCCCTCTAATTGTTTAGCATACCCTTCTCACCAATTTCACCTAGATTGGTTTGAGGAAGAATGAAAGGATACAAGATTTTAATCTCAGGTTCAATAAAACCTCGAGTAGGATTCCAGAAGATAAAAGACCAAATGACCCAGTCATTCTTGGTTGTTATAAGAATGCAATGCCCCCGAATGTAAAATATGTTATTAGAACATCCCAAATGGATACTTTGGAGGAGACGATGACTAAAGCCACTGAGATGGAATAAATTATGATTGAAATGGGCGTCGACCCCGATATTATACTGGGAAGAGTACAAAGGAAACTAGGAGGATTAAATATTGATAACCAAGGAGCTTCTAGTTCAAGAAAGTGCGAAAAATTCAAGCCTCGATCGGGTCAAAACCAAACGATGGGAGGAGGATTTTTCAAGGGAACCATACCTGATGTAATAGTTGATCCCGTGGCAACACAGGAAACTAAGCAAAGAATCGAAATTGCACAGATGAATAGAACTATCAAACAAATGCAGAACCAGATAAACAGACTAAGAAGAAGAGATAATTACATGCCAAATCCAAGAATGCCAATCCCAGAGCAAAGGAGGAATCCTCCCCAAGAAGACAAAGTGAGGTTTGAAAACATGAATAATCCGCAAAGACCAAGGGTTCCCAAGCAACCTACTCCAAATGCGGTTGTTCTGGATGATGTCTATGATGAGAAATTAATTGAGCAAAAGAATTATTACTCACCTGATGAGAGCTCTGAAACTATGCAGATGGACGAATACGAGACGTCCATGTATATATTTGAAGAGGTGACAATGGTCCCAACTAGCAAGAAAATGTCGCCCAAACAAGAGGGTTTGTAAATAGACCAAAAAATAAAGACGACTCTGATAAAGAGAACCAAAAAGAAAAAGAAAAGGAAAAAACAAATGAGAATAGAACAAATGAGAAAGTGATGGACAGCGTTGGAAGTAAAAGGCAACACATGACGTCAAACTCCACTCAAATGACATATAATGTTGTAGAAGATTTGAGTAAATTAAGGATAACCTTGTCCTTTATGGAAGTGGTGAAGATTCCCCAACAAAGAGAGAACATTTTGAAGTTGTTGGATGATCCATATGAAAGAGAAAAAGCTGTTGTTACAAGTCCTAAACAAAACCCTGGCCAGTCAACTGCCAAGCTAAGAGGTAAAATTCCTTCCTTTTACATTTCTATTGAAAATCATGATGTTGCACTGCATAATTTTTTAGTTGACACTGGCGTGACGAACAATATCATGCCACTGACATTCATGGAGGCATTGGGCATGAGTTGCACAAAGTATTATGAGACCGGTGAAAGTATATATGCAATTGGTTCTAGAAAAGTGCCAACTTATGGATAAATCAAGGACTTTTATGCTTGGATTACAACAACCCCCCATATCATTACAGTTTTGAATATTATTGTGGTAGACCTTCCTCCGGCATATGGAGTTGTCTTGGGAAGAGACTGGACGTCTATGATTGGAGGATATATAATGACCGATGGAAGTTGTATGATGTTGCTAGGCAAAGAAGGAGCAATGATTAAAGTTCCCCGTGAACCTAGAAAACCATTCTCCTTCAAAAAGAAGGACAATAAATTGATGGAGGATTATATAGATGTCGGAATTGGAAACTACGATATCCTAGACATAGAGCATAACGAAAGTCTGGAGTAATTGCAAGCCACGAAGAATCAAGAATATTTGTTTGAAGGGTATTGGAGGATGTCCTTTGATGGAGCTTGTTCGAGCTCTAGAAATGGAGTTGGAATTGTTCTTATGAGTCTAAGCAAGATTATGCATCCACACATTATTATACTAAGGTTTTCATGCACCAACAACGAGGCAGAGTATGAAGCTTTGATTCATGAGATGAAAATAGAACATCTAATTGTAAATGGTGACTTAGAGTTGGTCATCAATCAGGTGATTCAGAGGTATAAAATAAAAAAGGAAAGACTTAAGTTGTATTTCAAAAGGGTTAATGAATTGATGGAATCTTTCAGTTCCTTCAACATTTCTTTTATTCCAAGGGATAAGAATCACAAGGCAGATTCACTAGCCTTGGAGGCCTCATTGTCAAATCCAGATGATACCCAAAGCAAAATGTCTTTACAAGTAGAAAGAGTTTTCTGACCGTTCGTGCCCGATAACATTGAGTACTTGCAAGTGTTTGAGAACGATGAACAACTGGAAATATTTTTGTTAAATGATGATGATGATGATGAAGATGATCACTCGTCTGTTGTCCTCAAAGATTGTTTAAAATCCAAATCTATTTTCACAAAAGATGATTATGCTAAGAATCTCCTTGAGGAAGTTTCAGTTCAAAAGGTATAAGAAACGAGAAGAGTCAATATTGGAACTGACAGTTCCCCGAAGTATGTCAACTTGGGAGTTGATTGCACCACTAAGGAAGCAGATCAATATGTTTCCTTGTTCAAAGAATACATCAATGTGTTCGCTTGGACCTATGATGATTTAAAATCTTATGATAAAACTATATTCCAACATGTCATTCCTTTGTGGGAAGGAGCAAAGCCACTGAAGCAAAAAATAAGGATGATGAATCCCAAGCTGAAACCTCTAGTAAAGCTTGAATTGAAGAAATTAAAGAAGGCGGGAATAATTTATCCCATTATACACTCATATTGGCTTTCAAATGCTGTAATTGTAAGAAAAAAGAATGAGGAAATATGGATGTATGTCGACTTGAGAGACCTTAACAAAGCAAGCATAAAGGATAACTTTCATTTGCCTAATATGGAGTTCCTTCTCCAACAAGTTACTGGATTGGCCTGCATGTCCATGTTGGATGGATTTTCGAGATATAACCAGGGCTTGGTGGCTGAAGAAGATAGGGAGAACACAACATTTATTACACCTTGGGAGACATACGCATATGCTAGAATACCCTTTGGTTTGAAGAACGTTGGAGCCACATTCCAGAGGGTTGTGGATCATGCATTCAGCGGGTTGATAGGAAAGTTTATGGCAGACTATCAAGATGACTTGACGATGCATTCAAAGAAAAGGGAGGATCATATCCATCATTTGAGAAAGGTTTTTGAAAGATGTGGATTATATGGTGTTTCTCTGAATCTAAAGAAATGTGTGTTCGATGTGACTCAAGGAAAATTGTTGGGCCGTATTGTATGAAAGTAAGGGATTTACATAGATCCGGAAAGAATTAAAGCAATAAACAAACTCAACCCCCCGACATCCAAGAAGGGAGTCCAATCATTTTTCGGCAATATCAATTTTGTGTGAAGATTTGTTCTTAATTATGCAAGTATCGTGAAGTCGATAAATTTGTTGTTGAAAAAGGAGCAGAGGTTCAAATGGACAATGGATACTCAAGAGGCGTTCAATAATATCAAAGGAGAAATCACCACTGCTCATGTCCTCATTAGCCCGGACTTTCAAAGATATTTCATCATCTATTCATTTCCTACAGAGACAATCGTTACATCCATTCTTACTCAAAATAATATCAAAGGAGAAGAACTCCCAATAAGTTTCATGAGAAAAACCCTACATGACTATGAGTTGAGGTATTTAGAACTGGAGAAGCATGCCTTGGCTCTTGTAAAAGCAATAACACACTTTTTCACGTGCATATTGAACTCGCATATTATTGCTTATGTTCCCTCATCAACAGTAAAAATTCTTTTGAATCAACAATTGAGAGAAGGAAAATGGGCTAACTGGTTGGAAAAGATACAAGAATATGATATCGAGATTAAACTTTTAAAAGCTATCAAAGGACAAGGTTTATGTAAGCTCATCACGAATGGGGATTCGGTCGATGGAATGATTTCAATTTCAGTCGGGGAACCACTAGTTGATTCAAGATGGTACAAAGATATTATATTCTACTTAAGGTCTAGGAAATTTCCTATCACCATGAACCCTAAGGAGCGAAGAACATTGAATATGAAGGCAAATCAATATGTGTTGATTACTGACATATTGTTCAGAAGAAATTATGATGGTACACTACTGAGATGCGTTGATGAAAATCAAGCCCAAGAACTAATAAGAGAATTCCATGAGGGAATATGCGGTGGACACTTTGCACCTATTGCAACCGCCCACAAGATAATAAGAGCAAGATTCTATTGGCCATCGATTTTCAGAGACTCGTATTCCATGATAAGTAAGTATTTGTCATGTCAACAATTTTCAGGAAAAACGAAGAAATATGCGATGCCTTTGCAACCCATAATTGTAGAACAACCGTTTTCCCAATGGGGACTTGATGTTGTCGGGCCAATTAATCTGAAGTCTAGCAAGGGGCACATATATATTCTCACAACCACAGATTACTTCATGAAATGGAAAGAAGTGGTGGCATTAAAGAAGACTGATGCTGAAGAGCTAATTAAATTCCTCAAAGACAATATTTTGTCGAGATTTGGTGTCCCAGATAAATTTATCACAGACAATGGTTTGATTTTCATCGGGTCGGAGTTTAAGGAATTTTGCGGAGAATATGGAATCATCATAGGTCAATCATCGAATTACTATCCACAAGGTAATGGCCTCGCTTAATCCACAAACAAAACATTTGTTCAGATATTGAATAAAACCATTGATAGGAATCAAAGGAATTGGCATTTAAATCCGACAGATGCATTATGGGCAAGCATAACAACTCCGAAGGATAACATCAGGATGTCTCCATATCTATTGGTTTATGGGAAAGAAGTGAAAATGTCGATTAGTCTCGAGCTCAATGCGTTAATTTATGTGGTCAATACTGAAGATACATAAGATTGTTCTCCCATCCAGAGGAGAATCGATCAATTGTTAAAGTTGGAAGAAGAATGAAGCAAAGCTCGAAATCGAAATTCTCAGAGGCAACAGAGTGTCAAAAAATATTTTTATCAAAGCATAACCGTAAATAATTTCCAGAAGGGAGAGATGGTGCTACTTTGGAACAAGGCCAAGGAGAAACCATCCATGCATACAAAGTTTAAAGCACTCTGGATCAGACCATACGTCTTCAAGAAGATCTTGGTTTTTAACTCCTATATGCTCAAGACATGAAGAGTAAAAGACTAATGTTGTTTATCAACGAGAAACATTTGAAAGGTTTCTTCTCTTAATACTTTCTCATTCTCGTTGTACATAATTTTATTTTTCCAGTTTGTATATTCTTACTCTAACTCCATAGCCCAATGGGCGGAAGCACCTGGTCATGAAAGGATATGGATTCTTGACAACCCATAGGGTATTATCATCCCACAGTTGGAGCCAACTGTTGAGATCGATTCCCGCTTCCGAAATTTCCCTCTCCTTCTCTATTTTCCCAACTCCTTTTATCCTTTTATTTTCCCTCTTCGATACTTACCCTAATTCCCCTTTTCTTTTTTCCCTTCTATTCTCCCTTTCTAGTTCTTATTCGGCCTTCCCAAATTTCCAGAATTCATAAATCAACTGGCGATGCATTGGACGATTCCATTGTTGGTCTTGAAACAAAAAATATAAAGTTAAAGGAAATGATTACGGAACTTGAAAAGACTTTGATGCCTCTTCCACTCCTTGCCATCCCTTTGGCAATTGTCGAACCCTCAATGCCCGCAGCCAAAATAAAAGGATCCTCAAGCTTACTCACATAAGCCAAGAGTTATGTGGAGAATAATATCAAGAAAATAATGGCACCGATTACAGAGCTTGGGAAATTTTAAAAAGCATGATTTATTTTGGCTCAAGGGCACATGCCTTCCTTGAATATCTACAAGCCGACCTAAAAAATGAAGAAGGTTTATACCTTGATGTCGTGGTACCCTTTGGTATTAAAGTTTCCAACATGTCAAAGTTAAATAGAACAGAGGAGGACCTTCCCTCTCCAAGTCATATCAAGCAACTGAATGACTGCTGGAAAGAGAAAATAAAGAACTTGAACAACATCGTTCAGGCGTGCAGCCAAGCCATAACAAGGAGAGAAGAGCTATTCAAAAGACTCACGGAGGTGGACCTAGCCAGAAGCACTAACAAGGTCCAAGATCCCAAGTTGATCATCAACTCGTTGTTCCTAACAAAAGAACAGTTCGATGAGCAAGTTGAGATTTTTAATGTCAATTGAAAAATTCTATGGCATAATTGAATATGATGAGAACACCATAGATAACTGGCTAGTAGATTACTCTGTAAAAAATCAGGATATTGAAGAAATTTTACATGGCATTTCCATTGATCTCCATGACTTGGAGGGTGAGTTGTTCAATATTAAAATTTGACATGAAATCAACGTGGCACCTACAAAAAGTTACATCGAATAATGGTTCAAGAAGGTTATCGACAAACTGACAAATGAAGGGCAAGAAGCAGTTGAGACGATTCCTGTAACCATCGATGAAAACGATAAAAGGACATCAACGAGCAAATGAACAAGAGAGCGATCATCATAGTAATTTTACATTGATCACATCTTTCTTTTCTTTATCAAGTCCTTCATCCAGTTACTCCACCTCTTTCACTAGAAAGGTTTAACTGAAGACTGATAAATCTTGTTTTTTCTTCTTACTTGGTCTTGTTGATTCTTCTACTGCCCACCGTCTTCTTTCTAAAACTTATTTCTTGTATTTATTTGTTTTATGGTCTGTGGGAGCCCTAATCCCAGTATTTAAGACAAACACATTTACAATTTCAAGAATATGTAACAGACTGTATATTTTTTGAAATTTCAAGAGAACTACTTCGGGAACAATCTCCACTGTGCTTTGTAACCCTGTTTTCAGAATATAAAATATTTGAGGTTGATCTATCATTATATTTATTTGAGCTTCCCATGTTTCCACTCTGTTAAAGTTCTCTTATGTTGCAAATCATCTTCTTTTTTATTTTATGTGATCAGAAATCTTTATATTAAACTATGATGGATGTGTGGAAATTTTGATTATTTATGTTAAATGTGTGGAGTGAGTGATTCCTAGTCCTTTCTCGGGAACTTTCTTTAAAAATAAAACAAAACCATTTTTATTTTATTTGATTGCAATTTTTTATATTTATTTGATTACCACGACAGACTTATGTTAAGTCCCACATTCCAAATATTTATAAATCCTAAGAAAATCTAAATAGGATTACCACCTCTATAAAAACGCAACAGGATTTACATCCTCGTGAGGTTGTAGTTTTGGTCCTAATGGTTTCAAGTATCAACAACTTCTCCCACATAGCAAGTCACATGATCTTGGATCTCCTTGGATCTCCAACAGTCCCTGTCAAGTCACATGATCAAGGACAAAGACCAGAACTGGGTCATTCTTCTTATCCAAGTCAGCATGGCCATCGAAGAAGAATGCACGATGCTAATACACGAAGAACATCAACACCTTGGGCCACTCTCCTTAGCCAAGTCAGCATGGCCATCGGAGGAGAGTTTCCACCCGATGTTAATACATGGAGAACATCAACGCCCTAGACCATTCTCCTTAGCCAAGTCAACATCGTCATCGTAGGAGAATGTATGTCTGATGCATATGTACCTCGAGTCTTCATCGGTCCTTGATCACGTCACATGATCAAGGATAAAGACTACGCTTGGGCCATTCTTCTTAGCCAAGTCATCATGGCCATTGGAGAAGAATGTACCATTCTCCTTAGCCAAGTCAACATGGTCATCGAAGGAGAAAGCCTTCCATTTTCCTTAGCCAAGTCATCATGGACATCGGAGGAAAATGTCAACTTGGTATTGTTATTTGGAGAAGCATCAACACCTCGAGTCTTTATCGGTCCTTGTCAAGTAACATGTGCAAGGAAAAAGACTACGCCTAGGCCATTCTCCTTAGCCATGTCACATGGCTATCGAAGGAGAATGTATGCCCAGTGTTTCCCAAAACATCAACACTTCCTCTCAGCAAGGGAGACATTATGCATCATGCCAAGCTTGTCTTTGATACTGGAGCTTTACTGCTCCCTTTTGCATCATGTCTCAGATGAAGTTTTGCAAGAAGCTTCTGAAGACATACTACTTTTGCTTCTTGCGACACTCACTGTGATATATTTTGTCTCTATTGTATCGAGTGCCACAAAAACCTGCTTTCCTAAAATCGTAAATGATCCCAAGGTGCTCAATCTGTCTATTTCACTCCCTACCCAATCAGAATCTGTATATCCCTGCAACCTTACTTCACCACCTGAGACATATCTGAGTCATATCCAATTGTACCATGTAGGTACCTCGACACATGCTTTTTTGCAATCCAATGGTAGTGTCTCGACTCTACCATAAACTGGCTCAAGGTGCTCACTGCAAAGAAAATATTCAGCTTGGTGTTAAGCAGGTACATCAAGGATCCAATCAAGTGCCTATACATTATGGGATCCACCAAATCTGAATCTGTAGTAGAATCACTTAGCATATTCAGATTTGTCTCCATAGGTGTAACCATGGAATTGCAATCCATCATATCGAATCTCACCAGTATCCCCTGACTGAGCAAGATATCATCTAATCTTTGTCACACCTCTAATCCCAAGATATAGTATATCTGACCAAGATCCTCCACCTCGAACTCTGAGGCCAACTCCCTTTGTCATTGAAGTAGGCTTGTTGTTTGGTCTGCCTCACCGGTTTCTCCCTCTGTGACTGAGACAAAATCCATACCCCATTCATCATGATCGGTTGCCTCCTCTACCACTGTAGCAAGGTCTATGGAAGCAAGTGTATCCTCCCAGGATATATCACATCTCCTAAAAGCCTCCTCAATTCATGACACTTGTCTGTCATTCTTGGAAGATGTCTCTCCCTCACATGAATATGAAGGGGAACTCCCTCTGAGCCAAATGACTTTCTCCGAGAACATGCTCACTCTGACTCTGCATGCTCCCTTTGGAACTTGACTCCATCTGAGTCTATACAATCTTTGGAGCCATCTTCTCCCTCTGCACTTGTTGACCTCATCGAAAGTCTGATCTCCTATGGACTGTCTTGGGAGGCTGCCCCTCCCTACTAGACCCTGAGGGTCGACTCCCTCTGAACTTGTACTTGGTGGGGCCACCTGTCTCACCACTGGTGGATCCATCTGCTCCTCATGATGTGGCTCATCAATGCCATATAACTCAAGCATCTATGAGGTCCTTTTTCTCTCCCAGAGGGTACCATAGGGAGTTGAAAGCCTCTTTGCATCCTGCAAAGTATCACGAAGTGATGCTGGTCTCTTCCTGGTCATTGTAACATCTCTAGGTAGATCCATTGTCCCAACTGGATCTATTGATAGTCTTGAACTAGAGGGATCTGTACGAACATCCTTTACAACCTTCTACTCCTCACTATCAATCTCCATATGAGACATTATGTATCCCACAAAAGTATCCTTCTTTCCAGAAGGTTCTAACTTCATCATCTTTTGCTTCGATGCATGGATGTATATTGTCATGTACACAACTCTATGTCTCGATAATATGCTCCATGTCTCAAACTAGATACCATCTAATATGTTGCCTCCTGCAATCGTCACTATAGCTCCCTCTCAAAGTTGTCACTTGTGACCTGCCCGGAACAAGAGCAATAACAAGGGAAAATAGCATACAAGAACAACATTCTTATGATAAGAAAATAGGAGAAAGAACAGGAACAATCGTCACTATAGCTCCCTCTCAGAGCTATCACTTGTGACCTGCCTGGAACAAGAACAAGAATAAGAAACAAGAACAACACTTTTCTAGTGTTGTGACCAATTATTTCTCCATGGTAACTTGCCCAGAAAAAGAACAAGAGTAAGAACAAGAACAACACTTGTCCAATGCTGTTACCAGTCATTCCTTTGTGGTAACTTTCCCAGAACAAAACAAGAACATTTTCATGGTAAACTCCATGGAATTTACAGGGTAACCTGCCTGGGACAAAGACAACAACCAAGAACATATTCCTAGAAGAGATATATTTAATCTTGTAAATAAGTGCATCATTAGTACTAAACAATGAGCATTTACATAATGATCATCGTACCATCTGATAGCAAAAGTACTCGACAGTAATAAAACTATAAATATTGTTGTCCCAGTTACAACATTTACATGAGATGTAGCAATATAAAATATCAAACTTGATATGCAAACACAGAGTCTTGTTGTTGTCGTTCCATTTGATTTCGAGTTGTCATATACTGTAGGAGACATCACCACTGCTGCCTCCAACTCTTGGGCTTCCTCTGAGTTCACTAGATCTAAGATCCCTTTGGATCTACGGTCACTGCTTGGATAAATGTCCTTTTTCCAAGTGTACATTTCCTGCAAACACCCTCATGATATAACTTATATACAAGTGCATACCTCTGAAATTTATAGCACCATCCAAATTTATAGATAGTACATCATCTCAACAAGAAGTCAAAAATTTGAATCAAAAGGTTCAATGTCAATAACCCTGAAAAACCCCAAAATTTGAACTTTGACGGATTGTCAATCTGAGAAGTGCAGTGGGTGCACTAGGGAAAGGCGAGTTGTTCTATGCTAAAATCCTTTCCAACTTAGCCCACTAATTTGCTCAACAAGCTTTACAAAATGTTGTTGCCACTGCCATAGTGAGTTTTAGGGTGAAATTTCAACTTTTACCAAACTGTAGTCTGAGAGGTGCAACGAATGCATTGGATTAAGGCGAATTGATCAGTGGTGGACTTAGATCCAACGAATTTTCAATAAGTTCTCAACCATCTTGACAAGTTCATGTCTTAACAGAAAACTGTGCAGTGGAAATATTTCAACAAAACTATGATACCATGTTGATTTTTTTTATTCTCGGATTTTGATAGTTATTGCCTTATGATTTCAAAATAAGATTCACTTTCATACCATAGTGATCATAGAATAACTATACACTGAAAATATCAACTACAACAATGCAACGGAAATAACAAGATCTAGAAATATTAACCATGCATAGTAGATACAAGAACACAAGAGTTTATCCTAGGAAACCCAACCTTCGGAGAAAACAAAACAATCATTCTTATAGAAGAATTCAGTGCAAGATATTACCAATACATCACCATCACCAGATCAGAATATGATATAGAGAAGTGTCCTCCCCAAGTCTAGCACCTTCAAGAGATAGTACCTCAATAATATGACCAAGAATAACCAAGAGAAAGATCCTTCAAGCCTACCACCTCTCCAAGATAGCGCATAAGTAAGTAGAACAAAAACTACAACTGGGAAGATGCAATTGGCATGAAGCAACCAGTTAGTGCACACTACAGAAGGAGAACTGTGTCTGTATGTCCAAATGAAATGATCCAGCTTGTATTTATACTAATACATGCGCATGTCTTTTTTTGTGGGCCCGACTTCTCATTCTAGGTCTTTAGATTTACTTTATTATTTTCTGTCTTTTATTGGTGGGGCCGACTTCTCTTCTTGGGTCTTCAATTTCTTCCTGGTGCTTCTTTAATGGTCAAATGGGTCTTCTTGTACTTCCTTGTGGAGAATGATTGTCCGAAGGTGAAAAACTTCAACAAGCATCAATACAAACCAAGAAATCCTTTTCAAGGTTTACAATATTCAATACAAGGGCATTTGTCAAAAGATGCTTCAACTGCTGAAAGCTAGCTTCACACTCTGTTGACCATACAAATTTATTTTCTTTCTTCTGTAATGAAGTAATGGGATGACCAATCTTGGAAAAATCTTTAATGAACCTTCTATAATATCCAGCTAACCCCATGAAATACCTTACCTCTAACACATTCTAAGGGGCAAGCCAATCCATGATTGCATTGATCTTTTCAGGATCTACTACCACTCCTTATGCTAAGATTGTGTGCCCTAATTAATGGATTTTCTTTTGGAAGAAGTCACACTTGTTGAACTTGGTATACAACTGGTGATATCTCAATACTTGTAACACCGTTCTAAGATGTTCTTCATGCTCTTCCCTAGTCTTGGAATACACTAAAATATCATCAACAAATACTAAGACAAACTTATCCAAATACTTGTTGAGAACACTATTCATGAGTTGGTGCATTGGTAATCCCAAATGGCACTACCACAAACTCAAGTGTACATACCTTGTTCTAAATAATGTCTTGTGGATGTCTTCATCCTTGATCCCAACTTGGTGATATCCCAAAAACTGCAGCTCCTTTAAGTTGATCAAAGAGATCATCAATCTTGGGCAATGGATACTTATTCTTGATGGTCATCTTGTTCAATTGTTTGTAGTCAATACACAAGCGCAATGTACCAACCTTTTTCTTCACAAACAATGTTGGTGCTTCCCATGGTGACACACTTGGCCTAATGTATCCCTTATCCAACATCTCTTTCAGTTGTACCTTCAGCTCTACCAATTCTGGTGTGCTCGTCTTGTAGGGTACTTTTGATGATGGTAATTCCCCAAGTACAAGATCTATTGAGAAGTCAAGATCCCTCCTAGGAGGTAGTTTAGGCACCTCCTTTGGAAACACATCTTTAAATTCCCACAACACTGGGTGATCTTCATCCTTTAACTCCTTGATTTTTGTTGAATTAAGCACTTGTATTGCATATTGGGTGATCTTCATCCTTCTACTAAGTTTATTAAGTTATAGTGTTGATGTTTTTCTAACTGAAACTGGCTTTTGAATCCATTGCAAAACTCTTGCATTTCCCTCTTCATCTTCACATTCTAAGTTCTTCTCATAACAGTTCAATTTTGCCTTATGAACTGCTAGCTAGTCCATGCCTAACACCACATCATATGAACCTAGAGGTAGGATATTCAAGGTTTCTTGAGTATGGAGTCCACTCATTTCAAATGGACATTTCTCTATTACTTCTACCACTTTTCTCTTTGTCTTTGTGGCTAGCTGAACCAACCATGCCTTTGCATGTCTCTTTATGTGGAAGGTACGTGATTCAATAACTTGGGGTGAAACATAACTAAGGTTATATCTAAGGTCAATTAAAATAGAAATGGGTTGCTTGGCAATTATACCTTCCAACTCCACTACAAAAGTTTGGTGGTTTGCTTGCTTATTTTCCACAACTACATATATTTTGGGCACACTTCTTGCCACATCATTGACCGTAGTAACCTCTTGAACATGATAAACTCTTTAACTGTCATGTTGCCTATGAAGGAAATCTCTTAACAGATGTCCCACTCCATGACCTCAATACTGTAGAGGTCCTTTCTTTGGTTTCTCTACTCTTTCTCTTACCTACTCTGTTGGCTTGTTTCCACTCTGAGATGGAAAATTTTGTTGATGCATACTTCTGCTCGATTGATGAAACTAAGCACCTTTCTTTGGATTCTTATATGGAAATTATTTGAACCCATTTTTTTGGAATCCACTCTTATCCTTTCTCTTTCAATCCTTAGAAGGCTCTTGCTTATGCTTAGACTAATCATAACAACATTTGGCCTACCTAACGGTATCCTCCAATGTTTTTGGCTCATCAAATTCAATTCTATCCTGATATGACTATAGTAATCCATTGAGAAAACGTTGTATCTTGCTTTCTCATCCTTGAGGTAGGGAACATACCTCAATATCTTCAATATTTTCTTGGCATGGGTATCTGTTATCACATAAAGATGTTAAAGAGTCACAGGATGACCAAGTCCTTTGTTGCACATAAACATTCAAACGCAACATTCAAAGCAGCCCATTTTGGTCTTAAAATACAAGCAGCAGGTGGGTTTATTTTTCCAATGACAGAGATCCCAGGAGCAGTTCAGATCACCAGCTCGCGTGTATTCTACATGTCAAAGTTGTTCGAGGTCTAGCACCAAACAAAATCCCTGGACTTAAATATCAGGCGCCACGCGTCCTTCTCCATCGGACGATCATGATTTACTTCGGGAATTCGGGCTTCGAGAGTTTCGGCTTCTACCCTCTCGCTTTCATCCGGAGTGTTTTCTCTCGAAGTTCATCGATCGATATCGCATGTCCATCCAAATCTAACGGTGGTAGTTTGCTTCGCGACTTCAGGCTTCGAGACTTTCGGGACTTCCCCTCCCTATTTCCTCCAGATTACTATCCCCCAGAGTTATAGATTAGGTGCCACGTGTCCTCCGGAACGGACGGTCAATATTTACTTCAAAAGTTTCATATTCCCTGCTCCCATTTTCCTTCGAAGTAGTTTCTCCTAGAGTCCACAGATCCCTGCCCCGTGTCCTCCTCATATCGACGATCGTCATTCACTTTGGAGCTCTGACTCTACATGCAGACCGCCCCCGAGCTCTGAAGTGCCAAAGTACGTGGTAGTCATCAATTCATACATGTGGTTCTCTCACAGTCATGTCCCTTGGAATCCATCTGGCGTCAACATGTGTCACCTCTCTTTTCATGACACATCATCATAGTGATGTCAGGCCACCATGTCAGATCATCCTCCAGGAAGTATTCTTGTTCAGTGCCAAAATTAGCGTCATCTCCAAGCGTGGTTAGAATGATCCTAAATTTGGCAAGCGAATAAACTTTAGTGGGGGCGCTAAATTGGTAGGGCTTCCCGGATCGCAGAACGTGACTAGATCAACAGCCACGCTTCATTGCGGGGATGCAACTTGCTCGAGCGTTAAAATCATTGAGCAGTCTCGCAATCAAAACTGTGGTATAGTAAAAGAGCTACATGGTGGAAGGTGGTGAATTGCAGGCTCAAAAGTGGTGTGGGTCCAAACCGCCTTCGACGGCCCCACATTCACATTCTTATAAAATGATAAATCTTAGAGAAAAACGTGGTCGCCCCCTAGGCATTAAGCCTCGTTGTGATCCCGAGAAAAAAAAATAGTTAATGAAAAAGGAGTGGTGGTTGAAACCTCGACTCACTCCATAAATAGAAGGCATGGAGGGTCTGGCCGTGGAGACAGAAATGTCAGCCCGAGGTACCCTTATGGATGGTTTTTCCTGCAGGTCGATGCTGATCTGAGCTTGCGTCTGATAGAAGGATACGTGCACAGTCTGACAGAAGGATGCATAGACATAAAGCCTTGAATGGGATGGCTATATCACACTCCTGACAGTTGTGGACTGATCTGATATAAATAGATCAGTTTATATTTTGTAAAGGGGAGGTATTTTTCAAAGGCTGGAGAGCCGAGAGAGTTTTATGAGCAGGGCTCTGTATTTTTAGTTTGTAAGCCCGAGGGCTTGGATTGTAAATATTATGTTATTGAAGATTCCTTTGAATTGTTTTTATCAGACCGTCTTCTTAGTTTACACGTTGTTTTGTTTCTTCTTTTCTGGATGTAATATCTCTGATTTATGGATTCCTAAGGCGATGGAGGATCTATTGTCATCATGCCCATCTTTCATGGTTCATCGGATATTTTTTGTTTTTCTTCTTGTCTGGATGTAATCTCTCTGATTTATGGATTCCTGAGGCGATGGAGGATATGTTGTCATCATGCCCATCTTTCATGGTTCATCACTTAGACATTTTTTGTTTTCTTTCTCCTCATCACCACATAAATCCTTTGTTTGATAGGCAGTTTAAATGCCTTCATTATTCACGATACTTATGACTCCCTAGCCCAATGGTCTCGAACTGATCTGCAGTTACTTTTGTTATCTTTTCCTCTCCCTGCAGTCTCATTGATCCACCTATTCAAACCATTTTAATCCATTTATCTTTTTTTGATGGGTACTGGACTTATCCTCTTGTAGTCGGATGGTGACTCTCAGTGCTAACAACATCCATGATAAGTTGTCCCAACTTATGTTCATGGAACTCTTTGATCTTCCCATCAAAGTACTTCTATGATAGGTAAGCCTTTATAAAATACTTCTCAAACTACTTCTAGGTTAGCTTGCTCCCATAATATGGAAGCTCCCTCGTTCAGATTGAAAATGGAAATCCTTTCTTTTGTATTGTCCGAGTAGTTATGTACCCAAAAATACTTATTTAATCCCAACAACCAAGCCTCGACTTATCCTTTCTTGATTTCTCCATCAAAGGTAGGTGGCTTATCCTTTTTTAATTCTCCAGTCATAGAACTATGTGAGTGTCTCTTTTTCTTCTTCCTAGGAACATTTTGTCTAATGTCACTACTGGACAACTTCTCTGAAGTTGTCTTCCCACTGGATGACTTTCTGGAAATATTTCCACCAGATCTGCCTTTCTTTACATCCCGGTGTCTCTTCTTGGAATAACTCCTTCCTATATTTCTTTGGCTTAGTCTATGTTTTTAGGCATCTGAAGGAGTTTTCAACCTCTCTGATTGTTGCAATTGTGCATTACTTATGTTTGGGCCTTGTTGCAAATTCTTTTGAATTTCTAACAAGCTTTGCATTCAGTTTTTCCTGCTTAGCTTGAGCTCTCATGAGCCGCTCATTGTCTTCCTTTAGAATTTTGACAATGGCTACCAAGTCTAGAGTGGTTTCTCTGGCACTTCAGTCATTAGATTCCTCATCTTAGAGGTGTGAGGAATCTTCCATGCTACGTTGCACCATTCATCTCTAGTTTTTTCTCATGATGTCCTATGTGCTGAAACATAAACCTTTATTAGCCATTACATCATCAATAATTTTAAATATGCATTATGGTAAAATAAATATGCATTTTGGTAAAATAAAAGGTGTTTTATAACAATCAAGCAGTCTCGGTGACCCAATCAAGCCTAGAGTTTGAACTCTACTCTGGTACCACTTTGTAGCACACCCGACCCCCTAAACCTCTTAGGCTGGTGGAATGTTCAATTTTCTTCTTTTCCTCGAAGTATGTGTTTGGGTTTACTCTCCCTGGTTTCAGTCCATTAATATTTAAGTGAGAACTTCTCTTATCAAAATATTTATTTTGTTAAAGCTTACTTGTTCAACCCCCAAATTACCAACGAAATCCCTCTACAAAGTTCGTTGCAATGACTAGGCACCTATACGCCCTCAATCAGATGGTTAGAATCACTTTTCACCTCCAAATCAATGATCTAGAACAACTCAGACTCTTTCTCGTCAGAACTG
>ML814167.1:0-18164 GCA_009831015.1 Picea engelmannii | reverse complement strand
GCTTGGCAGACTTAGCAATTTGAAATAAAAAATGGATATAAAAGCTTAGCAGGGCAAATTGGTCCTTTGGAAAGTCAAACTAAGCAAGATTGACACCTAAATAAACAAATTTGAATAAGCCCAGAGGGTTATCTCAATTGGTCTAGATCTAGGCATGAATTTTCTTGCTTGTTGTTGGTCACAAGTTCAACTTTCTTGATTCCCTTGGGGCGAGACCCTGTAATCAGGGCCGATGGTTTACATATTTTATGCAAAATAGGAACCTTGTGAAATTGAGTAGTTTGAATGTCGACCTTGAGATATTTAAGAAACTGCCCATATTGAGAGTCAAGCATACTACCAAACAATGTTGCATATCAGTAAATGGGTTTTCAAGATTGAATGATTTGGATATAGTCAAGTCATTGATCAAAGAGACAAAGAAGGACAATTTTTTTCCCAGAAGAACATTATTCTCAGCGGTGCAGGTTTCGTGAGCCACGGGTTTCACTAAGGAAGCTCAATAGATACCATATGAGCCTTTTTCCTGTGAGATTACCCAGGATCTATAAATATTGTAAGTGATTGATGGTAGTGGTGATGATGATGAAGATGAATAAAATGAGGAAAATTGTGATGATGGAGGTTATTCAAGAGAATTTGGTCGAACATTTAAGCCATACATGAATCCAACTACCTGACCAAATGCCCTTAGTGGTTGGAATTCTACAATTGTTGTTTCACTTGAGAAGGAAAATATGCTTTGGAATACTTGTTGGTTGTGTAAGGTATTAAGGGCACTCAGAAAAATTATATGTAACCTAGGTATTTTTTATTGAGTTACTCATTGGTTGGGTTTTATGTATGATATCTACAACACATCTAGAATGAATGTGATGTTGATGTGTAAAGAGAAAACCAAAGGGGTGGATATTGAGTCATTCAAAGTGCTTGAGGTTGTTGATACGCACTATGAAATTGATCATTAAAGCGTACAATGTTTCAAAAAATTAAAAAGTAGGGTTTTCCATTATATTACATCATTTGGTTTGAAACCCAACAAAGTTATTTATTTGTCCCTTGTTCATACTTTAGTGAAATGTAATCCAGGTTTAAAGGTTATGGATAATCCTGAGGAAATGATGCTTGCCAATATTTGCCTAGATATTCAAATTTTTTGTATCCAATGCTTTCTCGTGGTAGGTGATTTAAAGACAATATAATTATTCTTATGTGCCCTAAGATCCCCCTTTTATCGCACAATTTGTACTTTCCCAAAGCCCAATTCAAGTAGATACAAAATCGGTGTAACAGGGGGTGACCTATCATTGTCACCTTAATAGGAAACCCCTTTCTATTTAGGAGTATGTCAAGGTACCCCAGGGGAGACGTCCCCAGTGACTTGAGGGTTTGAGAAGGGTAAGACAAATGATACAAGAAAGTTCCCCCCTCTCACAAGTCACTCGGATTCAAAGGGTTCTTTATGTCTTATAGAGATGAAGCAAATGAGAAATGTTGTGTACCTGCCCAGAACAAGACAATATAATAGAAAAAGGGCACTTTTCAAGTACCAAAATGATATTAGTGCTTCATAAGACAATGAACTCTTAAGAAATGTACTAGCCGATATAAAATTGCAGCAATATAATAGTTTATAACAACAATAAGAAATTTGCAACAACCACAATAATTATGCTTCAAAATGCTTGATAAAAGACTTGAAATAATATCTTTAACTAGGAAAATTGATAATCGATAGTCACAAGCAGTTTTAGCAATGTCTAGCTAACATAACATGTCACTTTTAGGGTTAATTTGCTGCTATTAGATGGTTGTAGTAATCTTGTGTAACAACAGCAAGTTAGTTAGTGATTTAGGCTAATCTAAGGTTAGTAGGAGTTAGTGGATGTTCCAAAGAAGATAGCTTGAAAGTATTTTGACCAATCAATCACTTGTAGTGGATAGACTAATTCCTTCTAGGGTAATGGAGTCAATGATGGTAGGAGCAACTCTTAGGAAAATAGAAATGGTAATACTTAGTCAAAGGATATGGAGAGGATGAGAGAGGTGTTGGTAGCCCAAGGCCTCGAAAATCCAAGTCCTAGAGATAATTGCTAGAAAGTAATAAGAATTAGGCCTTAGTGATTTCTCTTTTCCTTAGACAAATTGAAATAAAATATGCAATATGCAATGAAGTAGGGTTACTAGAGTGCTACAATGGTAGGGCTCCAGTATCTGCTTCTAGATATGTGTTTTTCAAGAAATCTTAGCAAGTGGAAGATTATAGAGAAAAATATAATAACATATGTTTTTCTCCTAGGGTTTCAAACAAGCAATTTCATAATCTTTGACATGAAACAAGTAAATTCACCATAAGCATTCATTCACAATAAAAAAATTCATATTTTCTACTTACTTCGCCAAGAATAATCAAGCCAAACCTTAGTTGAATATCCTCCACAATGAAAATTTGCCAAAATACACCAAGATTTGCCTTCCCAAAAGTTGTGCACAACTTACCCTTAAAGAGGGCCGAATTTCAGACCACTACTTGTGTGATGTGTGAAAGATGAAAAACATGAGAGTTTTATCTCTCTATTTATACAATACTTATGACCTTTAATTAAAATTAGGTCATCAAAAGGACGACATGGCCAAATTACACAAAAAAATCCATTTTTTACACAAATTCAAATAATTAACCCCTAAAATCACTTTTAGAGGTGACATCATGCCCTTCTAGGGTAATGTTGAATCTTCTGGGTGGAACGTTGGGCCCCATCTGTAAACCATTAGGCCTCCCAAGGGACTGAATGATTCCACACGTGCCAATTAGCACACAATTGCCTCCATAATGCCAATCTTGATGTTGGGTGACGTCTAGGGTCACAAAGGTGACGCCATGGGCCTCCCAAGGCCAACATCCAGGTGGAAGAGAAATATCCCCTTGGGTCTAGGTTTGAAAAAGTGTCTCCCATGAAATGTCCTTTCTTCCTAGTGCAAGTCTTTGACATCTCTCTACCCTTGGTTGGGGTCACAACATCCATTTATGGGATTTCAGCCCCATGGAGGTCCGAGCTAATCATCTCCCCATATGTACCTGTCCACTGAGCATGGTCCTGTAGTAACAACAAGTACGCCCTCCATGGGCTCATAAGTCACAGGGATCATAGCAATGCCTATCACATCCGATAATCAAATTACCCAAACATGTGCATCAAACCCCCTTTTACCCAGACCAACGCTCAAAGACATTATGCAATTTAACAAGTCAGGTTTGGAGAGGGTCTCAGGGCGTCCTATTGGGATAATCCTCCTTAAGTTTGGGGTGTTTCCCAGGTGAGGGCCAATCCAGGTCATTTAAGTGTGTAAAATGGTGTAGGGGAAGTGTTTGGGCAAAGGGTGTAGTGATAACTGGGAAATGTAGGTCTTGTTTGTGGGTGCCTTTGTAGAGAATGAGTTGTACCTTATCATGGATGTCATTGTTTCATATCCCATTCAATGCCTTTTATTCTTAGTCTTATTGCTTTTTTTTTTCAAGGGAAAAGTTGAGGGACACTGTCCTGGCATGGTGACCAGAGGTGACAGTGTTACCAACAAGCATTTCACAGAAATGAGAAGGTTGGCTCGTGATGAGACCCCATTTCCCTTGGCTATGCCACCAAGAGCCACTACCCTAGTTTGGTGACCATATAGATGGTAGTGCCATACCGCTACATGCCCATGGACCTAATAGGTCAGCTCATGATGAGACCTCCCATCCACCAACTAGTACCTTGAGTTTTGTTTTATCTTACGGGTCCCCTTTTCTTATTGAGAAGCCTTTTATTGCTTTCTCGGGAATCTCTGGGTGAAGCATATCAAAGGTTTCATTTTGGCTTTTAACTATTGTCAACTACCTCTACCCTTTGGGCCTTTAGTCCCTTCTTCCCACAAAGCAAGGTACAACCCTTCCTAGTGCGGAAAACACAATGCTCGAACCAAGGTAGGGGAAGATGAGAGGAATAATGATGAAAAGTGGTAAGTATGGAAGGAATGGACGATGAGCTTTCATAGACCCACCTAGTGGCAACTCATCCTAAAGGGGAACCATCTTACTAGGGAATTATGTCACCCTCCCAGGTATGAACAAGTTAAAGAGCACAATTTCCAAGAAAACGTTATGAAATGAAGGACAGTTCAGTTGAACATATTCAAATGCTTCGAAAATCATAATGACACATACCATGATACCCAGACTCATTACCTCATGGAGCAATACCTACTGCTACTTCAAGACCAGGTTGGTGAGATAGATGTTGTTGTTGTTGATTGATGGGCTACATTGAAGAAACAATGGGCCCTCCGGGGCCATACTCAAGTCGTTTGTCTCTCAACACTCCATGTCTAGGACCTGTGGGCATTGAGACATGATCTCCTTAGTTGTCCCTATGATAGGGGATAACACCCCCAAACTACTTAGTTCGAGATTTTTCTCTTCACTTAATTCATTGACATCTTCTTTTGGGTGCCTAGAAAAATTGAGGTTTCTCTATATCTTTAGATGTACATCTTTGACACATCTTCCAAAAGCTGCATGCAAGCTAACTAAAGTAGAGGTTTTTTTGGAATCTGGCAAGGGTATTTTTATTTTGTGTTTGTTGGATTTTGGTGAGCACTATTGAGAAAGTGGTGTTTTGTCTCCAAAGTGTTTCAAGGTCGAACCCTTTTACTCATTCTCACCACATTTTGTTTTATTTGTGGTGAATGAACATTTTAGTAGGGCATCATAGGGAATGAATGGCCACATGCTTAACAAAGGATTTTGGGTCATTGTTGTTTGTTCTTTTATTCTATTCTCGACTTATTAAATTCTCATGAAATCATAAGCTTGAACGCTAAGGACAATTCATTAGATTGAGGTAGTGATGATTTTGGAAATTAGAAGAGAAAAATTTATTAGGTGAGTGACCTAATTTTTGCATATTTTTGTGTCAATTTTGAGTTATTATTGTGAATTTTAACAAGTAGCTCTTTCAAGCATTTGGGTTTGGGTTAGTGTTAATTTTAGGTTTCCACCCCCTAAATCCGATGTTCGAACAATGTTTGACATCCCCAAATTGGAATGAGTAAAATCTCCTTGAGGAGGATGAGGATGGTCCTTTAAGACCCCATAAATGGCCATCCTCTCCTTTTTCTCCAAATGAAGGGTCCACCTTATATTGGTCCCTTGCACTATTATTCAAAGCAATGTATGCTTCTTCTTCTTCCTCACCTAATGAGTTATCGTTAACTTCAAGTTAGTGCCTCAATGGAGGTAGCCCCGTGTACTTGACAGGAACACCCTAGTTCCTCCTAGACCAATGGGGAGACTAATTAGCCACTTTTAAATACTACAATTAAGCAAAACAAATTGCAAAGCTTAGGCAATCAAAATAAAACCTATGGTTGTCCAAGTGTAAGACCAATTGACGCGCTATTACATAAATACTACTAAAAGACAACAACAAGCAAATTCACTCCTTTAAAAGCTAGCCCAAGGTGATTAAATCCTGAGGTCCAACTAGTAAGGATCCAAAGAGATCCTTCTGAAAATTATCATAGGATGACGACTCCAACGAACAAAGATGTGAGATGTAGTTATAGTAACCCCATGAAGTTACCTCCCAATGCGTAATCCTCTTGTGAAGAAGGAAATCTCAAGAGGGGTGTCAACAAATATTATTTATTCACCTCGGGTACCACAAGAACTTCCCATTTGCAATCACCAATGTTAACCATAGGGGAAGCCACTAAGGATGCCTAATCACAATCAATAACCAAGTAGGGTAGTCATAGGCCAAGCTTTTTCATCGGGCAAGGAAATACAGGACTTCATATTGTGACCAAAACATTAGTAAAAAGGCATCACTCCAAGTAATAAGCCAAGTTATCTAAAGTACCCTATTGTATGTCCATCCACTAACTATGTGCAAGGGGATGTCTCAACACTTAACCTACTTTATCCTAGTGCTAGACTTATATAGAGGTGCTTTCAAGGCAAGTATTATTCACTACTATAGGACTTTTACACTCTTTATTCAACTTCTAGTATTTTTTATGGCCTTCAAGTGTTTACTTTCCAAACCTACAACCAAAGCCCTGTACCTAGACTATTAGAGGTTTTTCATTAAAGAAAAGAGTCTAGTTCATTTAATTAAACTTCGCTTTTAGAGGCTTTTTTTTAACTCAATAAGGTATAAAGTGAATGATTGATGGTGTATTTTTTTTCACAGAAAGCACCCAACTATATAAAAGAAAGAATGTGAAATAGGAAATTTTCTCTTAAATAAAGCAATTCATTCGCATAATTATTTAACATGAAGCATTGTGAGTTTCTTTTCCACTTGAATTCAAGATGTAAAATGACCTTTTATACTCTTTCCAAATGTATTCAATATTTCTACACTTTAATGAAATGCAGCTTACTGAAACTAGAAATGCAAAAAAAAACACCCAACTCAAACTACCTAAAAAGAGCATTTTTTTTTGTTTTTTCAAACAAAATTCAAACTCTCTTTCGTAACGTAACTAAACTGGTGAAAACAACTAAACTATAATTCACAAGGCTTCCAACCATAAAACACGAACTCTAAATTCCTGAGGAAATGATGCTTGTCAATATCTGCCTAGATATTCAAATATTTTATATCCAATGCTTTCTCATGGTAGGTGATTTAAAGACAATACAGGTGCTTTTATGTGCCCTAAGATCCCCCAAACTACTTAGTTCAAGATTTTTATCTTCACTTGAATCATTGACATCTTCTTTTGGGTGCCTGGAAAATTTGAGGTTTCTCCGTATCTTTAGATGTACATCTTTGACGCATCTTCCAAAAGCTACATGCATGCTAACTAAACTAGAGGTTTTGTTGGAATCTAGCAAGCGTATTTTTCTTTTGTGTTTGTTGGATTTTGTGAGCACTATTGAGAAAGTGGTGTTTTGTCTTCAAAGTGTTTCAAGGTCGGACCCTTTTACTCGTTCTCGCCACATTTTTATTTATTTGTGGTGAATGAACAATTTAGTAGGGCATCATAGGGAATGAATGGCCACATGCTTAACAAAGGATGTTGGGTCATTGTTGCGTGTTCTCTTATTCTATTCTCAACTTCATTAAATGTTCATGAAATCATAAGCTTGATCGCTAAGGACGGTTCATTAGATGGAGGTAGTGATGATTTGGGAAATTAGAAGAGCAAAATTGATTAGGTGAGTGCCCTAATGTTTGCATATTTTTGTGTCAATTTTGAGCAATTATTGTGAATTGTAACAAGTAGCTCTTTCAAGGATTTGGGTTTGGGTTTGGGTTAGTGTTAATTTTAGGTTTTATTTTTTATTATGTTTCTCTAAAAGTACCCATAATTGAACTTGTGACCACTTGTTGACTGAGAGAATTGTTGATGGTCCCAACCCATTGTCGTCATTTACAACAATTTTTCCATGAGATCAATCTTCATCCATTCTTTCACCTACACATATTTTCGATTCATAGCTTCTCAAATAGTTTGGCAAGTAGACTCCAACCTTGTGGTGAATCAACTGTGCTTAACTAGGTAACACCTAAAAAACTCCAATGGATATTCATACAAAGTAGCTTCTTTGAAAATCAACAAAGCAGAAGGTATGCAATTGTCTGCTACCAAATAGGGGAAACATAAAAAATCATCTCTTCCTTTAGACCTTAGGAAGTGTATAGAGACTCTAAATATTTGACCTCTTCCTTCTTTACCCAAGACACGACCTTCTCCTCTTGAGTCCTCCTCCACCACCACCACCCATAAAAAAAGTCCCACCTCCTTCACCACCACTACCAATAGAAAAATCTCCACCTCCTCTTCTACCACCACCACTACCAATAGAAAAATCTCCACCTCCTCTTCTACCACCACCACCATCTCCAAAGAAAAAATATCCACCTCCTTCAGCACCAACATAAAAATCCCTATCTCCCATGCCTCATGCACCTCCTAGTGGAAATTCTAATCTACTAATGCCACCTATTACACCATGTTTAAAGGCAAATCACCAATTGTCCTATATTGCTCAAAGTTCTTTTGGTATTGGAGTTTTTGCAGGGCCATTAAATGTAAGAGGGGGAGATGGGAACCCATGGCCCATGTTGAATCCTTTTCATTGAAGAAATTTAAGGTGAACATTGATCATTTTATGATTTGGAAGAAGATAAGAGGAGGATCCTTCTAGTAAGAATATTTTTTTGACTTTGTCATATCATAAAGTGGTTTTTGGCAATACAAAATGTAAGAGATAACTTGGTCTAGTCATGTTCATTGCTAAATCTAGTAAATTGACATGGGGAGATCGAATGAAGAAATGCTTAAAAGACACCTTTTGGTGATGATTCCACAAACAAAACTAGACCTTAAGTTTCTAACAATCAACTATTCCTCCTAAGTAGAATCTACACCTTTTGGACCCAAAAGGTCTCAAAACTTGGCCATACTTTTATGGGCATTGGTCATAGAGAACCTTTGACACACAATAAAATGTTTTGTATTTTTAATATTCTATAATCAACTTGAATATGCATATGGGTGTCACTAGTAGGTGTAACAACCAGATGGTGATTTGAGGTGGTAGTTCAATCCCACTTTATGTGATTTTGTGATTTTTCCCTTAATTAAATATGCAAAATAAGGTTTTACAAGTGTTTTTGTTTGTTACATAGGCATTTTATCATTTCCTATGCATACTTGGTATTAGTGGAATGGACACATGGTCTTAAGGTATTAAATTTCATCTTAATGTAGGAGTGGATTTATTTTTTAAAGCTCTTTATAATTTCTTTATAAAACCACAAAAATATCTTCCCAAAATTATACCATCATATTATTTTTTGAAAGCTTGAATTCTCGCAACCATTAAATGATACCAGTTGCCCCTCTCTAACTTTCCTTTGACCAACACCATTACATGTACATTTTATTTTAGTCATGGAATACTTTTCTTTCTAATCCTGTGTCTAAGGTATTACTAGGCCTTGACAAAACATGGATTATATTTTTCATTTGCAAATCAAAGTGCTTTGAATTTGCATTAATTTAGTTTCATGCTATAAATTTTTATAAAATTTTCCAATGTTTTCAAAAAGAAATTTATTATATTGAATTTTTTGAAAATTAAAAACAAATTCCTACTTTTTAACATTTAACTCACTCCATTTTTTGATTGGTCAAAGAGGTTATCAACTGAACACAAATCCATGGGAGTGTCACTGTATTTTTAAAACATAGAAAACAAATTTAAAAACGTTTAATATGGAATTTTCTAAAAATGTCATGTGGCAACCTTCACCTTCACATACCACTGTAGAGTTTTATTACGCTGAAGGCATTCTTATAAGGATAGGTTCCTCTGCATCTTTCATCGTCTGTCCACAACAAATCAACAAAATCCATGTGTATTTGTCAGCAACAAATAAACAACTGCCATGTGGGTCTGTCCAATGCGAATGTCTGCATTCACCATCTTATCCTTCATCGACTCACCTCAAAAATCACCATCTTATCCTTCACTGAATCCCCTCAAAAATCTAATTTCCTGCATTTCGATTGCACCGTCTTATCCTTCACCGAATCCCCTCAAAACTCTAATTTCCTGCATTTCGATTGCACCATCTTATACTTCACGGACTCCCCTAAAACTCTGATTTCCTGAATTTAGATTGCACTAATTTGATAGCAGCGAGAAAACACCAGTATATCCAAGCATCAACTATGGCGGTTTCTAAATTTCTCCAATATTAGAAACATACTCGAACCACCGGATGTTGAAGTTACCACTGGAGAAAAGCGGGCTTGTGATTCCATGTAAGGAGCTTCTATTCCAGCACATTCTGAGTTTCTTCAGGAGAAACGGCCATGCCATAGTGTGGCATCTCAACTTGGGGATAGCTCATGTTCATAAATCATCGGGGGTTGGATGTCAAAAAAGGGTTTTCTATTGATCTCTACCATGCCCTTTGCAAACACAGATTACGTGTTTTTCTAGACACCGAGGAATTGCAAGAAGGAGACGAATTAACTTCTCAAATTGAAGGTGTTATTAGAACAATGTCTATTCAAATAGCAATTTTGTCTCCTGAATATGCGGTATCAAGTTGGTGTTTGAATGAACTCTTGCTCCTGTTCGAGATGTTGCAGTGGGCGTCAACCATTTTTCCAGTCTTCTCCGATGTCAAGCCTTCATATCTTCAGTATGGAATGTATGCTCGATCCATGCACTTGATGGAAGAGAAGAAAACATTTGATTATCAAACTCGTCAAGAGAAGCCACAATACCACACAGACATCATTAAAAAGTGGAGGAAATCTCTTTATGATGCGGCAAATATAAGCGGTTTCGACTTGGAGACGTATAATGGGTGAGGCTTCAAATTATTTATCATAGTATTTGTCATAGTCTTAGCTTTAATTTTTTTAATTGATAGGTATATACCATTTCATGTATGCATTTCTAACTAGTAATGTTACTATGTAGTAACAGAGCACAGTTGGTTGATAAGATCGTGCAACGAGTGCTGGATAAAATGGAAAAAATACCCTTTCATGTGTCCCCATATCCAACTGGTTTGGATGAGAAAATAAAAGATTTAGAAAGAACARTAWTACTGCAACATCAAAGTGGYAGTGCTAGAGTTGTGGGAATCGTGGGTTTCGACAGGATTGAGAAAACGACCCTGGCAAAAGAATTCTTCAACCTTCATAGAGCAGATTACCATYGATCTTGCTTTTTATTTGACGTCAGAGAAAAATTTGCTACGGGATTCTTAAATAAGTTGCAGATGAAACTTCTTCRTGAGTTGACTAAATTGAATAATGAGAAAATAGACAATACTCGTGAAGGTAAAGCGATGCTCACAAGGTATCTTTCATATTCTCWCGAGTCTCTCATAGTTTTAGATGATGTAGACCATATTGAACATCTGGATGCATTATTGTTACCAATAAAGGATGTCATTCATTTAGGTAGCTTAATTTTAGTTACATCCMGRAATAAGGATGTTCTCATAAGCTCAATTATCCCAKAGTCATCCATTTATAGGCTAACAGGCCTGAATCTACAACAATCCCAAGAGCTCTTCTKCTCCCATGCATTCCACCAGTCTCATCTTGTTTTAGGATTTCAACAGGAGGTTAATATGTTTTTGGATGTCTGTGATGGGTTTCCATTATCAGTTAAAGTATTAGGGGCGCTTCTTTGTGGAAATGAGGATTTGGTATATTGGAAAGCCCAATTGAGTGAAATCTCTGAATCACGATCACTTCCACCAGATATACAACGCAGTCTAAAAATTAGCTATGACAGTCTCAATCCACATGAGAAGAAAATATTCCTAGACATTGCTTGTTTCTTTATAGGAGAAGACAGGGACACTGCCATAAGAATATGGGATGGATCTAGCTCTGGTGGATGGCTAGGTTTTCAGAACCTATAAAACAAACGCCTTGCATAGGTGGACAACAAAAATCATATAAGAATGCACGACCACCTTAGAGACATCGCAAAGAATGAACCTGGATAACCACTTTGTCTTTGGCGCCTAGCTGAAGACCTTAACACCTAATCACCTGTAAGTGCCTTTCAAAATAGTCAATTGTTATGTCAAAATTAAGTCTCTTAAATTTTGAATTGACAAACTTTGCAAGGATGTCAATATTTTTCTAACAATTTCGTGGGAATACTTTAGGTGTGTGGAATCAAAAACATTGTGGATTGCAGTCATTTGGGAGCTGATACGAGCAGGTTGCAGCTGCTTAGCAGAGAAGGAAATTGTGTGGAAATTATACTCAGCGTTAGGCAGTCACCACAACTGATATGACTATGTTGGTTTAATTATTCGTACTCCTCTGAAAAAATGTGAAGCAGAGAATATAGAAATGGAAAACAAGAAGATGAGCAGAACGCAATAGAGTTGAATATATTATTGAGTACATTCGAAAAAGGGAAAAGAGTTGAGCTAAATAGGCTCAAGCAAATCAAGAAACAAAACAAGAGATCCTAACTAATTCGTACAGTTGGCCAGGACAACTGGCAATGTACAGTCACACATTGTTGAGGTTACTAATATATTTAACACTCCCTCTTAAACTCAACAGTTACAAACATCAGCATTGATAATACCCAAGTGTTGTCTCTGAAAATCAAAAATGGATTTTCCTAGTGGCTTTGTAAAAATATCTGTGAACTGATCTCGAGAGCCACAAAATTGAAGTGTTATGTCACCATTATTGACTAGCTCATGTATGAAGTGAAAACAAGTGTCAATATGCTTTCTTTTCTTGTGAAACACGTGATTTTTGGATAGAGCAATTGTTGAGGTGTTGTAACAGAAGATAGGAATTGGCTCCTTTTTTGTATGTGACATATCATTCAATATCCTTCTCAGCCACACAACTTCACAGGAAGTTGAGGTAGCAACGGCATACTCTGCCTCTGCATAAGATATTGATACAATGGGTTGCTTCTTTGATGACCATGAAATTGGGTCCGTGCCCAGGTGAAAAGCATGTCCTAAGGTGCTTTTCCTGTCATCTAGGCTTCCTGCAAAATCATTGTCTGTGTAACCAGAGAGATGATTATCATCGGACTGAGTGTACCATAAGCCAAAATTGAGAGTACCTACAACATATCTCAGAATCCTTTTCTCCATCTTCCAGTGAGAATATTTGGGGGATTCCATAAACCTAGAAACAAGGTTGGCTGCATACATAATATCAGGTCTAGTTGTCGTAAGATACAACAAACTGCCTACTAAACTTTTGTACAGGGTAGGGTCCATTGTAGGGACTTCATCTTTCTTGCTCAATTTTGTCCCTAGGGGTATAGGAGTTTCTGTTGGATTGTAGTCTTCCATGCGGAATCTTTTGATGATGCTTGCTACATACTTTTGTTGAAAGACAAAAATGCCTTTGGTTGATTGGTCAACCTCAATCCCCAAAAAATATTTCATTATGCCAAGATCTTTCATCTCAAACTCAGATTGCATGGCATGTTTAAAACTGGCCGACTCGAGATTTTCAGTATATATTATGTCATCAACATATAAACATACAATCAAAATTTTACCATGCTGATCAGTCTTGGTTTAAAGAGTTGGCTCATTTTGGATTTTGCTGAAACCACTCTTGATCAGGTAAGTATTAATTATGTTGTACCACGCTCTTGGAGCTTGCTTTAAGCCATACAAGGATTTCTTCAACTGATATACTTTGGTTGGCTGCTCTTTGACTTCAAATCTAGGTGGTTGAACCACATAGACCTCTCTTTCTAAGACACCATTTAGGAAAGATGACTTGGCATTCATCTGGTATACTTTCCATTTGTGTTGAGATGTTATGGCTAAGAGAGTCCTTACAGTGTCCAATCTTGCTACTGGAGCAAAAGTTTCACCATAATCAGTACCTGGTTGTTGTGAGAATCCTTTAGCAACAAGTCGTGCCTTGTGTTTCTCAGTCCGTCCTTTTTCATTTAGTTTAGTTTTGTAAACCCACTTGACACTAATACTTTTCTTGTGTCTGGGAAAATCAACAAGATCCCATGTCTTGTTCTTCTCAATGGAGTCAATCTCTTGGTTCATGGATTGAACCCAATGTGGCTCCTTAGCTGCCTCTTTAAAACATGTGGGTTGACATGACATTAATGCAAAAAGATTGTGTTGACCAATGTCATCCAATTGTTAATGGATTTCTCTCAAACTTCGAGTCCTCTGATTTGGAAGTTCAGAGGAAGAGTTTCTGCTAGAAGTTGAGTTATCCCGAGAACTTTCAGATTGTCCTTGTACCTACAGTCTTGGAAAAGCAGGCTAGTGTGTTTGTTTTCCTGAATTCTCTGTGTCTTCAGGATGTGACAACAATGGATCTTGACTATCCATTGGTTGATTTTCAGACTCGTTCCAGAACTGATTTTCAAAAAAAATTACATCTCTGTTGAGAATCAGTTTCTTTGAGATTGGATTGTAGAGCCTGTAAGCTTTTGATGTTTCATTGTAGCCAGTAAAGATGCATTTCACTTCTATCATCCCGTTTCTTCCTTAATTTGGAAGGTATGTGAGCGTATGTTATGCATCCAAATGTCCTTAGATGAGCAACATTTAGCTTTGTCCCACTCCATGCTTCTTGAGGGACCTTCATCTTGAGACTGGTGGTTGGAGTTCTATTCAGGAGATAAGATGAGCATGCTACTGCTTCAGCCCAAAATGTATTTGAAAGACATTTCTCTTTGAGAAGGCTCCTTTCCATGTTCATTATTGTCTGATTTATCCTTTCATCCACTCCATTTTGTTGTGGAGTATACATGGTTGTAGTTTGCATGATGATGCCTTGTGATTTGCAGAAATTTGCAAATTATTTGGAGCTGTATTCTCCTCCTCCATCTGACCTGAGAGATTTTACATATTTGCCACTTTGTTTTTCAGCTTTAGCTTTGAATTCTTTAAACTTTGCAAAAGTTTCAAACATGTGTCCGAGAAAATAGATCCAAATTTTCCTTCTAAAGTCATCAATAAACATTAGAAAATAAACGCTACCACCTATTGACTCTGTTTGCATTGCTCCACATAGGTCAGTGTGAACCAGCTCTAAGTGTTATTTGGCTTGAGTGGAGGATTTTGGAAAACTAGTTCTCTTATGTTTTCCAAGAATGCAAGACTCGCATGGGGGATTTTTCTCTTTGAAGACAGGTAGACCTTTGACCATGGAGTTCTTTTGTAGAAGACTTAGACTCTGAAAGGGTAGATGTACAAATCTTGTATGCCAAACCATAGTTTCATTGGGGGTGTATGCACTTTGTGCATATGAATGGATCTGATTTGCAGTTCTGAGGGTCAGGGGAAACATTCTATTCCTAGTCATGTGGATTTCAGAGATCAATTTTCTGCTGGGGTTTTTATCATATATCCTACAGGATGATCCTTCAAAAAGTACCTTATAGCCATGTTCAATAAGTTGTCCTACACTTAGAAAATTATGTGTTAGTTCTGGAACATGATAGACATTGTGTATGTCTTTATTTACATTTTGTTTAGTAAGAATAGGAACAATTCCTTTTCCTTGAACTTTGACTAAAGAATCATTTCCAAGGGTGATATCAGATGAAATTTAAGAATCAATGCATGAGAGTAAATATTTGTTACCTGTCATGTGATTGTTGCATCCACTGTCCAGTAACTAAATATCTTTATGTTGTTCTTCAGTCTTGTGGCATGAGAGAAATATACCATTTGAGGTTTCTCCTTCATGACTTGAGACATGTGCTTTACCTGAGAGTTGATATGCTTGCTTCTTTCGGAATTTAGATTCATAGTGCCCAAACTTCTTATAGTAATAGCATTGTATACTTGATTTGTCATTTGATCTTCCCCTCTGCCTCTTTGAGGTTGGAAGTTCTGATTCTGGTTATGTTGTCTGTGACCTTCACTTGAGTGATGGTTACTTGGACCTCTCCCTCTTCCTCGGTGACCTCTGCCTCTCCCTCAACTAAAGGAGAATGGAGTCTTGAAGGCATTGTTTGTTGACTCATCTTCTATATGTAGTCTGGTCTAATGTGTCAATAGAGAGCCCATTAATTCATCCGTTGAAAAATTTGACAGATCCTTGGATTCAAGGATAGTTGTAACAACCATTTTGAATTTCTTTGGTAAACTTCTGAGGACTTTCTCAATAATTCGTTGATCAGGGATGGCTTCACCAGTCAATCTGATTTGGTTTACAATTCCCGTGACTCTGGTCATAAACTGATCAATGTTTTTAGATTCTGTCATTTTTAAAGTCTCGAAATGTGTCCTCAAGGTCTGCAGTTTGAATGTTTTGAACCTATCATTTCCTTGGTAGGCTGATTTAAGGATGTCCCGGGACTATTTAGAAGTAACAGTGCCTGTGATTTTTGAGAAAATCGAGTCATCCACTGAGTTTTGAATCCAGAATTTTGCCTTATTCTCTGTGTTCCTTTGTGTTGCCTGAGCAGTTCTTTGTTGGTTGGTCATGGCAGCAAGGTTTGTTGGATCCGGTTCCACATATCCAGGATCCACTAGATCCCAGCACTCTTGTGCTTGCAATAAGGATCTCATTCTAAGATACCAAAACTCATAGTTCTTTCTAAGAAAAATCGATCCTTGAGTTGGTCCTAAATTGCTAGAGATGGCCACCTTAAAAAAAAATAACAAAAAAAATTGTTAATGTTTCGCGTGCTTACCTGTTTGCTATGTCGAAACCAGGTCCGCGAAATCCTTTGTTTGACTTTGGTCCGAAAAACACGGGGATGACCATTGCTTTAGCAACTGTAGCCCCTCTAATGGTGGAATTGGGCTTTCTAAGTTTACTCGAGAACCAAAGAAAAATTTGAAGTTTAACTTCTTATGTGACCATGGGCTGAAAAGCAGGTGCTCCGGGTCTTCGGGCTTAGGGCGTTTCGATGTTGAAGGTCTCAATTCCTTCGAATATATGAATGGTCAAATAACGGTCTTATTCCAAAGATCAACAATCCTTGTTGAGTTGAGATCAATGATCCTCAATTACTTCGGGGCTTCGGGCTTCGAGGATATTTCACCGCTTTTAATCGCGAAGTGTCGAAGTGGCGAATTTTCCGAAGAGAGATAAATCCAATGGTCTTTAGGCCTTTGCAAACGAATGACCAAGATCTTCTTTGGAACTCCAGCATTCAGGAGTTTTTGTTTGCTAATATGCACAATCCTCCGAAGTGTTGAATATCTGAAGTGAGAGATCTGCCTCCACGTGGCCTGTTGATTTGAATGGTGGAGATTTGCTTCAAAACTTTGGGCTTCGGGTGTTTCGAGGTGCATAACACTTCAAACCTCTGAAGTGTTAATCTTCCAAAGTGACAGATCTGTCGACGCATGTCCACATCCTTCAAGGGCTCAGATTTACTTGAGGACTTCGTGTAGATCTCGCTTCGCAAGACCTTCCGAAGTGCTAAGTCTCTGAAGTGAGGGATCTGGCGCCATGTGTCCTTGTTGATGGAAGGTCCAGATGAACTCCGAGCTTCAGAACTTCAGGAGTTTTGTCTTCTCATATCCTTCTTTCTTCCAAAGTGATTATCGTCGAAGTGCAGGACCTCCTGCCACGTGTCCATTTCGATCGACGGTTGATCTACTTCGTCTCTTCAGAGCTTCGAGACAGATTTACTCCTCAGCCTCTATTGGCTTCCTCCCGGAGTACGATATCGTCAGACACGTGTCACTTGCTTGAAGATCAATGGCCATAAGTGATTGCGAAGACTCAACTCGCTCACTCTTTAATCTCTTTGTCGATCTCCGCAAAGCAAAGATGCTTGTCCGTACTCTGGGAAGAAGCCAACAAAGGCTGAGGAGTGGGATTAATATCCATCATTGATATGTTGAACTAACAAGATCAACGATCTTGAGTGATTGTGGGCTCACAACTTGCACAAACTTTAATTTCCTCTCCTCTCCCTGCAATGCCTCCTCACCGTCGATCTCTCTCTGATGAGACCTGACGGTCGTGGCTTAATATTTTCTTGATCTGACGGTTGAGCTTGCTCACACTCGGATCTTACGGCTAAGAAAAAATTATCCTTGCTTGTTGGCTCGCCGTCCTTTCTAAGCTTGATTAAAGGCTCAGATCTATTCATAGAGCCGATCTTACGACTGATCTTGCTTCTCCTCTGCTGCTTTTGCAAAATTTCTTCTTAAGAAAGAATTTCGTGAATCTTTCACGAATTCTTTAAATGCTCATGTAATCTTTAATTGTTCTCTTCTTCTTGCAGTTCTTCTTTCTCACGCTTGTTGTCTTCAACGATCTTTTGAGTGTATTTCGGACTGCAACCTGCTCTCTAATCTTTGTGAAGAATCTTGCGTCACGTGCTCTCGTCTGCAAGACAATGTAGACTCTGCGCTCCTTAGGATTGGGCTACTCTCCAGACTATGTGAAGAGGCTTATGTCTGAAGCTCTGATACCATGACAAAATGTGAAGCAGAGAATATAGAAATGGAAAACAAGAAGATGAGTAGAACGCAATAGCGTGGAGTATATTATTGAGTACGTTCAAAAAAGGGAAAAGAGTTGAGCTAAATAGGCACAAGCAAATCAAGAAAAAAAACAAGAGATCCTAACTAATTTGTACAATTGGCCAGGACAGCTGGCAGTGTACAGTCACACATTATTGAGGTTAC
>ML814166.1:71916-94597 GCA_009831015.1 Picea engelmannii | reverse complement strand
ATTAAGTAACATGAGAGGAACTATGCCACGCATGACTTGGAACTTGTTGCCATTGTTCACGCCTTGAGGATGTGGAGGCATTATCTCATGGGGAAGAAATTTGAATTAAGGACATACCACATTGGCCTGAAGTATCTTTTTGAACAGACGACCTTGAATGCCAGGAAAACAAGATGGCTAGAATTTTTAAGTGAATATGACTTCGATATCAAGCATATCAAAGGAAAGGAGAATAAAGTTTTCGATGCGCTTAGTAGAAGAGTGAATATCATGCATGCTATTGTTGTCATTATGCATCAGTCAGACTTGAAGAGCACAATTTTAGATGGTCTTGTTAAAGAACAATATTATCTACAGGTAAAGGAAAACTTACAGCAAGGAGATTTACAGCAGAAAATAAAGAAGTATGAGATAAAGGAAGATGGATTACTCATGCATAAAAATAGAATCTATTTTCCTAGTTCTAGAGGATTGAGGAATTTGGTACTAAAGGAAATGCATGATGTTCCTTATGACGGACATCCTGGTTACCAGAAAACAATTACAACAGTAAGAAGCCAGTTCTTTTGGCCGGGAATGAATAAGGATGTTGTTGATTACATCGCTCAATGTATGGAATGTCATAAGGTGAAGGCTGAGCATAGGCACCCAACGGGTTTGTTGCAGCCATTGCCAATTCCAGAGAAGAAATGGGAAGTGATCACCATGGATTTCATCACAAGATTACCCAGAACGAATAAGAAACATGATTCAATCATGGTGGTGGTTGACAAATTAACAAAGGTTTCTCATTTTGTGCCTATGAAGACAACGCATACAACGGCTAATATTTCATAAATTTTTATGAAGGAAACTGCTAGGTTGCATGGGATACCTAGGACAATTGTCTCGGACAGAGATACAAAGTTTACCTCCAATTTCTGGAGGGGATTGTTTAAAGGATTTGGCACAAATATAAACTTTATCACAGCATATCATCCCCGGACATATGGGAAAACAGAGAGAGTCAATCAAATAATTCAAGATATGTTGAGAATGTATGTGATGGATAAGCCATCTAAGTGGGAAGATTACTTACACTTGGTTGAGTTTTCATATAATAATGGGTATCAAGCTTCATTGAGAATGAGCCCATTTGAAGCCTTGTACGATAGGAAATGCGATACTCCAGTAAGCTGGGACAACCCAACAAATAGAGTGTTACTTGGGCCAGAGTTGCTCAAGGACATGGAAGACCAAGTGGTCAAGATCAAGCAGAATTTAAAGGCAGCTCGGGATAGACAGAAATTTTATGCAGACAAGAACAGGACAGTTAGAGAATTTAAAGTAGGGGAGCATGTACTTTTGAAAGTGAAGCCCAAGAAAAGCTCATTGAAATTGGGTAGTTGTACAAAGTTAGCAGCCAGATTATGTGGTCCATTTGAAATATTGGATAGAATAGGGTCAGTTGCATACATGCTTGCATTGCCTGCTTCCATGAATGTGCATAATGTATTTCATGTATCTTTACTAAAGAAATATGTGCATGACCCTAACCATGTTATTGATTGGCATCTAATTCAGGTAGATATGGAGGGAGACTTTCAGGTTCAACCAGTATGGGTATTGGACAGAAAGGTAAAAATGCTCTGGAATCGAGTTATAGAGCTGGTAAAAGTTCAGTGGACTTGCTACGGTCCTGAAGATGCTACCTGAGAGAATAAAGATGCCATGAGGGCAGAGTACCCACAGCATTTTGAATAAATTTGAGATTTTGATCTCTATTTTGTATATGCACTGAGGACAATGCCAAAATAAGGAGGAGGGGTTGTAACACCCCAGGTTTTGAACCCCCATTTTAAATAATGTATCGTTGCAATGCTAAGAGGCCAAAGTGCCCAAACAATTATTAAAAGGCCAGTGTGCCCAAGACATGTAATTTTTTTATCATTATTAATAATAAATACATGGATGGCTACTAGACGGATAAGGACTAGAGTTATAGGGGGCTATGATTCCACAAGAGAGGGGGCTTGAGGGGCTAAGTGTTTATTCCTATGTTAATTACCCTTTTTTCCTAAGGGAGGGGATCAGTTACATGAGCTTCTTGGGGAAGGCCAGGAGGTTCTTGATTCCCCATGAAGTTACTTAAACCCGCCTCCAGTCTAATCGGGGGGTTTGACTGATGGCTTGTTCGTTGATTTTCCTATACGTTCATTCATTTCGCTCATGCACTTTCATGCACTCACTCACCCATTCATTGATCCATTCTCATCCGCGTCTTGGCTTGGGAAAGGGAACTGAACTGTTGAATATTATCCATGGGATAGTTGGTTGTAATGGTCGTTGGTGCAATCCAGCCATGACCTGGGGCTTGCATGTCTGAGATGTATTGGCCTGTGCCCTATTTTGCTCACAACTACAAGTCCTGAGAGTTCCAACATTGAGATTCTAGACCAATTGTGTTGGAGGCCCTGGAAAAAGGAGAAGGATTGCCTAAGGGACTGTGTGGCAGAGAAGGGTGGAGGTTCGTTCTCTTAGGGTGGTACAAGCTGGGTGGAAGAGAGTTGGGTACTTGGATTGTTGTGGGTGTTGGGAAACCTGTGAGAGCTTGAGAGTTGACTGGTTTGGGAACCCAAGTACACTCTGGAACCATCCTTGTGGACTCATAACCATGGCTCGGGGGTGATATTGTTGTTGAGATTTGGAGCAGGGGTGTCTACAGTTGGATGGAATGTCCTTGGTCTACAGCCAGTTGGTGTCACATTTTTATAAAGATAATTTCTCTCTGTTGTGATAATATTATTTGTGTATGAATGTATTTCGCTGTGTATTTTAATTGTCGTTTAACTAAATCTTAGATTATGCATGCTTGGTGGATATTGTTGTGCATGTCATTAATTCTTGTATCTTATGCGTTCTTATTAATTAAAGAAGGTATCAGTAAGAAAAATCAGTCCAAGGGAGGGTTTGTAAGTAGCATGCCTCAGCCTGTGGGTGGTTGGGTGTGTTACAAAATGGAACTAAGAGTGATTCCTATGAGAATCAGTCATATAAACAACTGAACTACCAACAACTTCCTTTATTTTCTAGACCCATTTCAGAAGTAGAAATTGGAGGTAGAGGATCATCAAACTGAACTAGAAAAGGAGGAGCTCAAGGCTTCACTACATGCTCATCATTTAAAGAAGAAGGATCATCATCCAAAAAATATACAAGTCTTGGAGAAGTAGAAGAAGAACATAAAATTCACAAAGAATAATATGTAGGAACACATACCAAGGAGTGTTCATCAAATCAAACATCCCACCGAAAGCTAACCTCTAAAGTGTGAGTTACATTTAGCCTTTAGGTAGGCAAGTCCTTGAATCTCAACTGCTCTTTTTGGTAAGGGATCATCTGAAAACAACGAAATCCAAACCTCGTTCGAGGTATTTGCTAAGCCCTCAATTGAGCTATCAATAACTCAAGAAAGTCTTTAATAAAGACCTTGATTGAGGAATTTATGTGCTCTCTCTGAATCCTCAAGTAGATTCCCAATTTTTTCTTTGTGAGGTTAGAAGTGGATTCCTTTGAGAAGTGTGTAGGTGATCCCTTGTAACCTTTTTATTTCTTTGTGCGGCTCTTGAGTAATTTTTGAAAACTTCCCTAATCTCATTATAATTAAATCAAGATATGTTTCCATTTGCAATTAAATTTAGAGTTTCCATCAATTCTTCTCGGACATTCTAAGTAGTACTAATTTGAGAGACTCTAGATATAGTGTGCAATTAATTGACCTTTTTTAACTGAATTGGGAATCTTTCTCTATAGTCTTGCAATCATTTGTCTTCCTCTTAGGTCATTATAAAGATCTCATCTCAAGTATTTCTAGCTTTTCATTAGTCTATATACATTTTAGTGAAAGATTGCTTCACTTGCTCCCATGAAGTGATGTTGTTCTTATCAAGATTCATAAACTAGCACAAGGATGCCTCTTTCAATGTGGATTGGAAACGTTTCAACGCTTGGCCATCAATAGTATAGGCATAAGTCCTACATATCACTTTGAATTCAAAAAGGAAGGTGTCAAGATCCTCTATGGTTAAACCATGGAAGTGAGTTAAAACAAAAGGGTTAATATTTTTCATTCTAGTCTCTTTTTATGTCTGCAAATGGGAAATTGGAAAACATCATGTGGATATTCTTTTATTTCTACCATGGTTGATTGAGAGGACACAGAATATGGAGAGGATGGTTCTTCTATAGATTAAGTTTATGAAGAATGAGGTATATATTCTTGACTACATTACCAAAATCCTCTAACATTGGTTGTATATTAGATGGGCCAAAAAGTGTTGGGATAAGGAGTGATGGTCCCTCCATATTAGGAAGTCTTCAAATTCCTTCATTTTTTTTTCAAAATATTAAAAGTCTACTATTTGTCAGTGTTTACTAATTTTTTCTTGAGCTACACTAGATATGTTAGTTTTTGGAAGAAAATGACCTAATTTATTTCTATGAGAAACCTCCCAAGCAATGGAACCAAAAAGTGATGGTCCACAGAATCACAATGAAAATTCAATGTCAAGGAGTTATGAGATCATACTTAAATCATTGATCCAAGTGCATAACGCTTTAGAGGTGTAGTGCACTATGTATGCAAACTACATGAGTATAATCTATCAATGAAGTTGCAGCTAAAACAAATAATTGACTGTGAGAATTTATCTTAGGATTTATTCCACTCACTCCGAGAGATTTCCTTTGGTAACCACCTCTTCTTGCAATTTATTAGAAGTATGGTGAAGTCATACCAATCCCAAAAGAATGTAAAATAAGGGGAATGATATATAAAATAAGAAATCAATAGGTATTGTCTATAGATCTCAATATGAAAATAACTATAACAATAACATGATACACCTGAAGTATGTAAGATCTAAAACTCAAAGTGTTGGTTATTATAAACTAAAGGAATGAAACAACAAAAAACGCATATATTGGGAAAATATTAAATTAAACAAATCTAGTAATAAAATAAACTACTAAAATGAAACAATGGACATAGAAGCAAGAAAACCATGAAAACAAAATCAAGACAACACAAGAAGGTTATGGTCTATCCCATTGAGTGAATTTTGTAAAGAAACTTGTCTACATATATACAAGCCTTCTCACTAACCTTATTACAGTTAGTGATAGACCATAGGATAGAACATTATGGATTCCAACTATATTCAGTGCATACCAACAAGTTATGCAAAGAAAGAAGGAAAGAGGATAGCTTACCTTTTCTCGAAGGTTATCCAATCATATCCTTTGGAAGCACTCTTGAGATCCATCTCTTATTTATCCTCTTCCACCTACTACCTGAACACAAGAAAACCAAAAACCCTTCTCAAATCCTATGGCATATAAAAATAGATTTGCATGCAATATATCTCATATAATACCTCAAGTACAATTAGATTCACCAAAATCAAATCACACATATAGAATTAATGATTTACATAGTGTTTGGAGGGGGGAAAGAACATATATTTATATATTTATATTTAAATAAGAATATCATAGCAAGTTATATAATTACCTTGAGAAATTTGCAATACTCCTTGCTCCTAGCCTTTAAGCTCCTCATTATCCATCATCACAGCTTGGTTGTAAGAAATGAAGTAATTCGTCATATTGTGCCAAGAGCATGATGGAATCTCTCACCTGGGATTTCAAACTCACTTGTGTTGATTCCCAACACCCAACTCTCTCAGCAAAGTGAAGACAAAGGAGTCTTAGTGCTTATTTTAACAATGTCGACAAACTAATGAAAATGTTGTGGTTTCTCCTAATATCTTTGAAAATGTAAGGATGCTTAGACTCTTGATAGCGTATTCTCATCCCCTTCATTTGACCTCTTCTTATAAAAAATTAAAGGAGCTTGGAGATAGGTTCATGGCATGTGAAATTGTTGAAAGTAGGTCGTGCCCAAGTTCCATGCTCAATAATTCATCATGGACAAACCATCTTTCATTAATCTCCTCATAGCTCTCCAAATCTAGAATATATCAAGGGTGGCTACGGGTTTAGTATGAGAAATCAAGGACCAACCATGACTTGTCTATGGGAAATCCATGGCTAGACACCCTTATTAATAGGAAAAGTGTGTCCATACTCAACTATGATTTTTTACAAGCAATTTCCTTCATACAACTTATGATTTTAGCCTAATAACATCATTGGCTTCTCATCCATACCTAGGGTGACAAATACAAGTGTAACAGATGCCCTCTAATGTGTAAGGTTAGAAGAGGAACTAATGGCAAAAATACATTACCAAAATTGCATGGAAACAAGTGGCTTAATGAAGGAGCTCATTGATCAAGGAACTAGGAAGTACCTGCAAACATACATCAACCAATGATGTATATAGATCACCCCCAAGGTAGGAATACCCATGCTCAGATGTGTGAAAAATCATGGCAACCAACATAATACACTATGGATCCATGAAATGTTATTCAATACCATGGAAATGAAAAAATACATGTTGGATCCATGTCATATTAGAGATCATATCCACGAGCAAATACAATGTGGATCCATGTCATATTAGAGATCATAGCCACGAGCAAATACAATGTGGATTTATGTCACAATATACATCAAGAAGACATCTATCAAAAATGAGAGTACCATTTTGGTCTTCAAAGTACTCATACATTAGTGATATAATCTAATGTAGCTTGGTTAGGGTAGCATATATTGACAATTCCCCTAAACCCAAGGTCTTCAATCCAACCCCATCGATTCTGTGAATCTAATTACCGAGATGATGTTGAGCATGGTAGAAACCATTTGATTATCGATCATTGATGAATACCATTAAGATATGTGAGGGGAACCATCCATAATGAAAATGGACCCTAAGGTACCTTGTAAAATATAGGGAGTGTGAATAGAGGATCTGATATTGAACACTCGTATAATCGATCAATCGGGGTTCAATGAGGTAAACCCATTGTTAATCATGAGGAATCATGCCACTAATTAATGCAAGTTCTAAGGTACTATCGGGTTTCTAGATCCAATTCCTAGATAATGAGTTGGTGTCAATAGGAAGAAGTACATCGAAAGAGGGAAGTTAATGTATCCCCCATCAATAGACACAAAACAACCACCACGATATTTTTGAAGAGACAAATCACCAAAGGTTAATAAGACTATAGAATGGCCAACTCAAGCTTAACTTCCCTTGAACATATAGCACGACACAAACATGACTTGGTGGCACTAACTTAGGAGGACTAATGACATAGTGAAACGACACATGAGGCACTAAATCACTCTTCATAGTGATTGGAAGAGTAATTAGCTAGAGGAGTGTATCAGTCATAATCATGGTACAAGTCCTAGGAAAGATATATACCAATTGTAAGACAATGATATATACATACATATATATATATATATATATATATATGAGAGAGAGATAAGATTATGATAAAGTGGAGAAAATGAGTGGCTCAATGGAATGCAACTATGTTCTAAGTGCATGGAACAAACCTATGCAAAACAAATGCAGAAAAGGTATTGGGCAAGTGATGTCCACTCGTAGTGGTTTTCTCCAAGGGTAAAGGTCACAAAACATAGGCAAATTAATGCAAATGGAAAGAGGTAAAGGTTGATTGAAATGGTGGTAAGCAAGATAAAGTGAACAACATTGCAACAATATGCACCATTACATAATCATAAATAATCATATGAAACTATTATAAAGAAACACAAAATGATGGGAACCTCTTCAGGACATGGCTAGAAAAAAGATTATGAGAGAAGAATGAGGTCTCAATTTTTAATCATAGCGGGACTAAATATGGGATCATGGGCCTATGGATAAATGCAACATGGGTGCCAAATGGCCAAGGGAATGATAACTAGGGATTCATGAAGAGTAGGCACTACCGCACAATTTATGACATGCAAAAAAGAGAACGGATAATGTCACAACTTGGCGGGGTCGAACGTAAGGAACAACATCAAGAAAAGTGACAGTTAATAATGCAAGATCAAAATGTAGGGAAAAACCTAGGTTATATGCCAATTAAGAACATGTACCTCATGGATCAATGAATATCACCAAAAAGTACTAAAGAAAATGTCTCCAAATTTCTAAATATACGATCAACAACACTAGTCCAGAAGTTAATAAATCCAATATAAACCTCCAATAATGACTCGTGCTCAAAAATTCAGAAACAAAAGATTTAAAAATACAATATGGTACAAAGCATTGTGCACCTGATGACTTATGCATAATAGTTGTTGTGGTAGAGCCCATTGTTAGGCTCATGCTACAAATTACTTTCATAATCCATGAACTCATGAGTCCCTATCGAAAACATATGGCACATCATGCCATGGACACACCACATAGGTTCAAATTTCCACAATCTTAAACTATTATGATTTCGATCATGAACTAGAACCAAGTCATTGTTAATAACATCTCAAGGACAAACACTCCAAGAAGTAGTGTGAGCTATCGTAGTTCCTTGATGATTCCCACTAAGACATGGGAAAGGTATGAGACATTCACATTTGGCATGGATGGAGTAGAGAATTTGATGGCAAGTTTTGAAAAAAAGGAATTTTAGACTCGATCTGGTTGAGGCTTAGCATTTCACTAGATGACCCAAAAAATGCCCCTTGTCCTAAAAAACAAAATTTCACATCAACCTCTAATTGTTCCAATTTGGAAAGAAAATATGATCTATGATGCATATCTTTTCACGGTTTATCGATCATAGCCATGGATTCAAGGACAACTAAAGATCCAAGAAGTCACATGAATTGGGAGGGTTGACAACCCAAATGGGTGAAGTGAACTAATTATATTCCATATCATGATGGAGATTCTAATCAACATCAAAATAAGCTGACTGGAACATGTGATAGGCAGTCTCTACTAGACTTAACAACATATTTTATCCAAATGAATCAACTTCTGAAAGATTGGGTACTACCCAAGGATCCTATTGAATACCTTATGATTCAACAACACCCAAAGTGATGATACAAATAGGAGTTGTGTTGGAATAATTGAATGGTGTAGGTAGGGTAAATGTACCCATCAACGATGAATCCTTGAACATGCCAACACCAATATTGTCTTAAACACTCATGGAACCACTAACGAACATGATGTTCATACCAGTATTGGTCCTAGAATCTGGTGTAAAGTAGGCTAACTGATCAATAATAACTACTTTCCCTTCATGAGGAAAACATAGGACCGTAAAGATTGAGGACACTACAACCATCATCGAATAGAACCAACTACACCCTAACAAAATATTGTAATCCAGTGAGATGTCAACTACTTCGACTTCAATGAAAATAGTCTTTCCACCTAACTCAATAGGAAAGGCAGCAATAATTCCATGAGGTTTGAATGTATGACCATCAAATGATTTTAACATGGTGTTCGATTGAACAATCTCTAGAGAACCTAAGGATCTCCAACATGACTAGGACTTTGTGCAAGTGGAGGCTCCTTCATCAACAACAGTTCTAAAGATATTTGTCCCATGGAAAGTCACTTTAATTTGAAAATCAATTTGGTGGGGGATCCTAGGCCGACTCTGGTTGATGTCAAAAATATTTGATCAAGTATTCGAACAATCTACTCTACCTATTGCATATAACAATTCCTTTTGTTGCATTGGGAATCTTTGGAGGACTTTGAGGGAAAACATGGCACATGGTTCTAACAATTCCTTCTGTTGCATTGGGCATCTTTGGAAGAATTTGAGGGAAAACATGGCACATGGTTCTTGGGATAAGTCTTCCACAATACTATAATTATGGGCATCCCATACATTAGGATTATGTGTCAACCTTTGTAGAACACCGATAGGTGGGAAAAGCACTACACCAAATGATGGTGTTTCTATCTAGAGAGAACCACTAGGATAAGAAGAATACAAATCCTTATCCAAAGGAACACTCTTATGATTCTCATAATTATGAGCTCAGATTTGTAAATTAATCATTTGATCACACATGTAAACATTTTCATTTGAGGTATTATTCCCTTGTTGGGAGTTACCTTACATTCCCCCTTGCAGAGAAGAATTGTAGGATTTGATCAAACCATTTATTGTTGTTGCAATGGGAAGGTATTTATTAGAAAAACATGTTTCCATGGGGCTCCCTACTGGGTGAGATAGTTTCCATTGAAAATATTGCAAGGAAACTTCAATTTATATTTCTTCTTCGTGCCTATTGCATTACCATCTTGATCAATCCCTTTATCATTGTTAGAATTATTTTTATTATTCTTCTCCATAACCCATGTTGTTGAGAGTTCTTTGGTTGTATGGATTGATCCAAATGAACATTAGAGTTCTGAACCAGGATTGGGGCATTTTGGGATGTCAACATAGTTGTAGGTGGATTCATAGATATAGACATATGGCTCATTTTTCCACTTAACTATCCAACAAAAGCATGGGACACAAAACAAATTACACCATTAGCATGTGATCATGGCTTGGGTTTTACAAGATCTATTGATAGCCTTAGAGCATGTGGAATAATATCATACAGTGTGCTAGACTGAGAGTATATCAAGTCTAAATGTTGAGCACGTGGAATTACTTTCTCCTTTACAATTTCCCCTGACATAGCTACATCCTTGGAAATTGGTGGTAAAAATGACTTAACGAACTATTATGCTAACAATTGATCTATAATTTTGGCTCTGATGATCCTCTATCGTCATATCCATTCATGAATATGATCTGAGATATGCATGGGGTTATTCTTACGCATTGATGTCAAAATCTCAGTTATGGTCTCATACCATATGGGCAATTGGAAATGTGTCAAGAATGACATGGCCAAGGATGACAAGTCACTAAATGAAGCACCATGTAACTTAATTTACCACTTAGCAACACTTATTTCCAAGTTTCATTGGAAAAGTCTCAACCTTATGCTATCACCCACCAAAGAGTTCAAAGAACACCAGAGGTGGTAAGTCATGACATGCATGGAAGGATCTTCCCCAGGTTTACTTTTAGATTTGGGAATATTAAATGGTATCTTAGTGGGAATTGTCAGCCAATAGGGTTGATGTTTTAGGGGGTCATTTTTCAACGTAGATAAATCAGGTAGATTCAAAATCAATAAGAAAGGCAACTTTGTGTTGGAAAATGGATTTTGGTAGAAAGATGATGGACCTTGTGATATTCATGGACCTTTTGGTCCCCCATATTGATTCCCCTAAAGACATTGGTACCCCCAATGCTTGCAAAAACACTACTAGCAAGGTCAGACTCATGATTAACACTCCAACCAAACAAAAACCCAGCATTTAGTATTGTTAGGCTACAATAAACAAGTGGAAACCCACTTCCAATGTTAAAACCAAGGCTATACCCCTCGCCAAAAATAAATAAAAGTGTGTTCACTTGTGTGGACACAACAAGAATACTAAATCTAGGTATACCATTGGAAGGAAGTGATGTGACCAAAGGCATTCCCCAAATGGAAGAATTGGATGTGGAAGGAAAAGACGTGGGAGAATGTATCCCACTAATTGATGGAAAGCAGGTGGCCATTGTGACTCGTCCCATCATATTAGAATATGTGGGAATGGGTTATCCCATGCTAAATGACCCACTAACACATGACATCATGTCAAGATTGCTAAAAAATGAAAAATAATCACCAAAGGGTATACTCACTTGAATGAGTAAAGGGTCAAAAGGATCAATCAAAGGAGGATTAAAATTGGGTGGAGGAATTTTTTCAATGACTTCTATCTCCACTTGTTTACTCTCCTCTGAGTTTGATGTATGAGTTTTGAAGGCTACTGTGTTAGTGTCATCCAATGTGGACAACCATTGTGGCATGGTGGTAGGCGGTTCCTTTATCTAAAGACGAATTCCTCACTATCGACGAGAACGATGAAAAGGTTGGTCAACCACAGTGAAAAATGTATTTTAATAAAATAAAAAAAACATAAAACCTATGGCCAACTAGACACAAATAACCATAGAGCACATCCTAGAAAATATAAAGCCAAATTGTTTGCCAAAGGGGATTTTTTAAAACCAAAAACTCTCGAGGCATATCAAGTCCCCAAGACCTAACTAGTGAATATTTGAGATATAGTTATGGCAACCCACTTGTAACAATCACACCAAGGTGCAAGGACCCTCATGAAGATGGACCCCCTTGTGGGGATCTAAAATAGATATTATATGTCTACCTCAGGTACCACAAGCACTTCCTACTTGCAAAGCCATATGATGCCCTAGGAAAATTCATTATACTTACCACTTCACAATCAACAATGAGGAGAAATAATCATGGGTAAAAACTACACGTGTGGGCAAGAAATATGAACCCGAAATTTCAAAGAGAACTGGTGTCACCCCAAGGACTTGCCACTTCACTCCAAAACCTTTGTACATGCAATAATCCCACTAAAAAGGTGAAGAGGGGATATGCAATCCAATTTTATAGCTTTACCTCATGCTTGGCACATGTGTTAGAGGTGATTTCCCAGCAAGCGCTCCTTGCTACTAATGGATTTTTCACTCACTAGTCAATTACTAATTTGGTTTTATGGCCTTGAAGATTTTACTCTCCAATCCTACACAAAGGCCATAGACTTAAGGTAATGTTCATATTCTAAAAAGAAAAATATATAATTGATTTAATTAACCACTTTTTTTGTGGTTGTTGATTACTCAAAAGGTACAGAGTGGACTTAATGATGGTTGTGACTCTTTTCAAATCCAAATAAAATCAAAGTATGAAAATGCACAAAATTCACTCTCTTTTATTTTCAATGAAAACTATCTAAGGAAGAGAACAAGAGGTTTATTTTTCATGAATTAAAAACAATCCAACAATCACTCACTACTAATGCATTCCACAAGAAATTTCAGATCCAAAAAATCAAAGCTAATTCCCTAGTGCAACTTTTCAATGGAAACCCCAAAAGTTCAAAATAAATGATTATGCAATATACTTTTCCTTTTGATTTCACTTATAATGCAAATGAAACAAAGAATGCAATACACAATCATATCTAGAAACAGAATGCAGCACAATTTTGATAAAATCATTATTCACAAGCGAAAAAAAATGTGAATCACCCAAGGATGATAAATATTATGTGAGAATTCTAAACCCAATAATGAACCAAATGAGTCAAGAAGAATATAACCAAACACGCACAAGCTAGTTACAGATCCCCTATAACCTTCCCAATCCAAGAGACACCCATATATGTAAGAAAAAAGGATGAAAACTCCAAAATGTCACCTACATGACTTGTCCATGATTTCCTTTCAATAATAGGTGACTAGACTAGCTTGGCCATGAGTTGTTAGTGAGAAACAAGCAAGTAGAATTCTTGGCCGCAAGTTGTACATGGTAAAACTATGGCTGGCCATGGTTGCTATAGAGAACAATCATGACCATGGGGGGGATTAAGGAAAAATACATAAAAATCATCCCAGATCTAAGGTGGATCTGAGTGAAATGAACTTGCATGCACCCATGATTAACTAACACAAATCATAGAGCCTACAAGAATTGGCACACATGGAACATGAATATTAACTGTGCATCCATGAATATTGGGACATATGTTCGATTGCATTGTGTGATACTTGTTTGTGCTAATAATGTAGATATAGTGAATGATATTTCATTACATTAAACATGTTGACAGCTAAAAGTGATTGAATTATTAATATGTTATAATTCTAAGATCATTTTGTGTGTTGTTATGAATATTGCAATGAAATATTATATGCAATATTACTCACAATTTGTTTGGTTGGTTTAGAGTTTTGTCAAGGAAGATAGATTGCAGGTAGAAATGTCTTGGATATGGCAATGAGTGTAAGCCCATAATGAAGACTGGTGACTGGTACTATTTCAAAGGTTAAATAAGAAACAATTTTAAATTTTGATTAAAACTTTGATAAATAATGTCTCATAGTAACCTAATGTGTATGATACGGGTGAGATGATGGATTTATCTAGTAAAGATATATGATGGTTTCTATAAGCTGGAAAGTACAAGTAGAATGTTAATTTGATAATACTAGAACCTTGTGACATGCCTTGATTGCCTTAAGCTATGTTATATTAGAAGTTGCCAACATGATTCCTTGTCAATAAGACTCTTCTCGATGTCTAGATTTGTCAAGGTCCAAACAACAACCTCACGAGGATATAAATATCACCCTACGTTTTTATAGAGGTGGTACTCCTATGTATTTTCTTTAAAGATCAATCTTGAACATCTCGGAACTATAATATATGAAAATGAGAGAATATTAAATAGCAGACCCCGTATATTTATTACTCAATAAAAATGTAAAAAAAATTGTTGATTGAAAATAATATTCATACACCAAAGAATTCTTGAGAAAAGGACTAGGAATCTTCACTCGTAAAAAATACAATATTTGCATAAATATTATACAGAAATAAATAATAGTTACAGTAAAAAAAACAAGATTATCACATCCATCACATTATTCATAATTTTTATCACATTCAAGGAAAGAAAGACAAGGCCCACAAATAAGAGAACTTTAAAAGAGTTTTTCGTTCAAAACATGATAGAATATGACAAGAAAACTTTAAATATCTTATGCTCAAAACTCAGAGTTCAAAGATATCATTAAAGTTTATCCCAAAAATACTTCTCTGGGATTTTTTCAAAAAATAAATATAGTCTTTGATAGTCTTAAAAATAAATGCATTCATCCATAATTGGATTGGGATTGGGCTCCCATGGACCATAAAATGAAAGAACGGAACATGGATGGACCTAAAAAGAAGACAAAAAGAAGTGATCAGAAATCAATTATGTTTTTATTGGGACAGATAAAACACAACTGGATGACTTCTAAACACGAAGAGAAAAGAATCGAGAAGATTGTGATCGGTTTTACCTACTATGATGGTGTTCTCTCTCTCTTTATTTGTTTTCCAATGTTCCTTTTGTATTCTACTAAGTTGTGGTTCTTGGGCCGGTTGTAACTGCCACTTCTTCATTTTCTTCATTTATCTTGATTAAATCTTGCTTTAACCAATTTTCAACATAATCCCTCATGGGAGTGACACTTACCTCTTGTCTCACTCTTATATCAAACAATGAATCGTCTATATCTCGGTAGTCAATTGAAACTTGATGTAATGTATCTTCTATATCCTCATTCTTGTTCACATAATTGACTAACCAACTTTCTACCTCAAATTCTGAGTATTTCGTTAAACCATTGAACCTTTCTGCCAATGCAGATTTTAATGATTCCAATTTTGCCGCAAATTGTTCCTTAGTCATAAAAACTGAAATTAAAAGAATTTTTGTGTCATCAACCTCTCATGTAGTTCTAACTAAGTCCAAATCAATTAATTTTAAATAACATTCACCCCTTTTGACACCTAAAGTATCAAAATCATCCAATATTTATTTTAAGCATTTAATTCTTTTAATCCAACAAGACTTTAATTGTTTAATGTGAGCTAGGGAGGGTAAGTCTTCTTCTTTTCTTTTACACTCGGTCATACTTGAAACTTTAATCAAAAAAATAGTGATTACCTCTTTATAAAACCCTTCATCATTTTTCAAATCAGCTTCCAGGGACTGTTTCAAGTTTGTCATCTTCGATGCCAAAGCAAAAAAATTGTTCGTTAACTCCCATGTCTCAAGAATTAGAAACATTCTCTTTTGAGTCTTCTTTCCAATATATTGTCTGAAAATTGCAAGTAGGCTTGATGTTCCTTTTAGTTTCGAACTAGAATCTGGTGTGTCGTCCAAAGTCTTCCATGGATTCATAGTGGTGATTGGACTTGCAAATATTGGAGGTGGCATCAATACAGTTTCCAATTCTTTGATTATTTCTTTCAAATTGGCGTTTTCATTTTAAATCTCATCAACTACCACCTCAAGTGATTCCCCCGTAGCATTATGGATGCAATCAATTATGGAAGGTGGTACACTGCTGAGATCTAACTTTGAATTGGATTTTCCTTGAATCCTTTTATTTTTTGAATGGATTCATTTGAAAATTATTTTTTTAGAACTTTTATCAAATAGAGAATTATGTACTATGAAATATTCCTATTTTGAAAAGGAATGTTCTTGAGTTGCTAGTTCACTTGCAACTTCCTTGCTTTCTTGAAGTCTATGCTCATCATCGCGAAATTCTATATTTTCAATATCAACATTCGGATCCATGTCTTCAAGGACAACCTTGTCTTCAGGTGCGAGCTCCTCTACCTCTTTCTGACTATTTTGTCTTTCTCTTTTAACTTGAAGCTTATGAGACAGCTCCAACTTTCACTTCATATGGTTTTGATCACCTCCATCATCAGAATTATTGGTCGAGGCTTATTTTTCTCTATTGTCGTTGACTGGAAAGTTTTCTTTTATGGGTCGCTTCTCTATGAAACATTGGGAGAATGAGTACTTCTTTAATTAACCACTCTTTCCCTTTGTTTATGATGATCTGTAGTACTAATTATAGTCTCTATATCCTCTCGTTTCTTTTCAACAATTATTGGTTGTGGATCTTAACTATCGCCTTCCTCTTCTCCAAATAAAATTGTATTAGCAAGTGAAATATTGAAACCAACAAATGTCATATGGTCCATGAAAAAGTGGTTGGGATGAACCCCCAAATTTCTTATGCGAACTTTAAACTGTATTGGTCAAGCTGCACTGCAAATTCATTAATTTTTGAAATACCTCTTAAATGAATTTCCCCAATTTTCCACGGTAAAGGAATGAATTGCTTGTTTCTTTTATCATGAAAGAAATGTACCCAAAATCTACATTACCTGGAAACCTCTATAACAAACATTTTCTTAGGAACATAGTACAGGAGATAATGTTGAAATTACTAAGACAACTAAGAGGGGGGGTGAATTAGTAGTTACTGTGCTTAAACAATTTTAATTCAATTAAACCATTTTTAATATTTCTCCAAGTGACCATCAATATTATACTACATATGGACAACATAAATAAAGAGCATCACTCACACATAAGATATACACAGAGACAGATTTTCATGAGGAAACCCATAAAGGGAGAAAACCTCTTCTTCTTTGAAATGATAGGTAGTCTTTTAAGTTCTGTACATCATCTATAATTGAGCACCAACTCAATGTGAGGCTACTACCTCTGTTTTACAAGCTCCAACTTGTTTGAGAGCACCAACTCTCTGGTTTCTATAGCACCCACTAGAAGGAAGCAACAACTCCCTAAGTGTTCCAGCACCAACTGGATGGAAGCACCAACTTCCAGTCACACAAGCACCAACCTGTATAACAGAGAACAATTGTTCTCCCTTGCACCACCCTGCCACCCTGGTTTTTCTGGTTGCAACCAGATGGAAGCTACAACTCCCTGTGTTCAAGCACCCACTTGAACCTATGAGGACAACAGTCCTCCCTAGCACCACCCTACCTCCCTGATTATAAATAAATGATTGAATAACCAACAACACAGATAAATAGATTCTTACCACTTCTTCTTTGTTCTGTAAATCTGGTCTGCTTCTAACTGTTCTGCAATTCTTCTCTTCCTCTGTCTGTTCTGCAATTCTTCTCTACTTCAAGTTGTTCTTCAATTCTGCTCTACTTCAAGTTGTTCTTCAATTCTGCTCTCACTTTTGTCTATTCCCTGTTACTCATCTCTGAGTTTTATCTCACACTGCACATATTGTTGGTCTCACACTGCACATACTGTAATTTTCCCTTTCTTACAGTTCAACTCATTTTCCATTTAGAACGACCAACCATGCACAGTCGTCTCATATCTTCTTTTATTCACACACGCCTCAACAACTGAATCGCCAACCAATCAAGCATCATGAATCAGTTTTGTTAACTGAATCATAATTGATCAATTAACTGTGAGGTGAAACCATAGCCCTCCGATCATATTCGAATTCACCTTCACCGTTGGATTACAAGAAACAAAATGTCTTTCACAATTCGTATTTCGGCAATTCGTGATTTCGCATGTCGCGAATTCCTATTGCAAAGCATCTCGACTCTCCAAGTCACGATCCCCGAAATGGATCCAGATCAACGGTCCACAAAACTTCATAATCCGATCCCTTCTTTTCCTAATTGAATGGCTGACGGGATTTCAGCATTTTTCCCTTCAAGTCTTTGAGACTCACAATAGTCCCTTTCGGCATTTCGCGATTTCGCATGTCGCGAATTCCTAAAACTCCATGTTGCGATCCCCGAAACTCCATGTCGTAATTTCACATTTCGGCATTTCGCGATTTCAGCAATTCTTGTGATGAGATATCTTAACGCTCCATGTCGCAATCCCCGAAACTCCGAAACTCCATGTCGCAATTTCACATTTCGGCATTTCGCGATTTCTGTGGTGAAGTTTTTCGACACTCCAACTCTCGGTAATTGAAACCTACACCAAAAGGTGTTTTTCTCATTTTGGCATTTCGTCATTTCGGCATTCCTGTGGTGAAGTGTTTCGACACTCCAACTCCCAGTATCCAGAACTCTGAAATGGAGTTATTTCCCGGTCTACGAAACTCTTTGTTGATGTGCTTGTTTCGAGATTTCGACGTTTCACATTTCGCGACTTCAAGACTCCTGTGATGAAGAGTCTCGACTCTTGACTCCTCCGAATCCCGGTATCCGGAACTCCAAAATGGAGTTATTTCCCGGTCTGCGAAACTCTTTGTTGATGTGCATGTTTCGGGATTTCGGCGTTTCGCATTTTGCGACTTCAGGACTCCTGTGATGAAGAGTCTCGACTCTTGACTCCTCCAACTCTCGGTATCCGAAACTCCGATTTCCTGGTCTGTGAAACTCTGAAATGGAGTCTTTGACATGCTCTGATATATCTCATTTCGGGATTTTCTGTCGTGAGATGCTTCCTTAACTCTTGGAGTTTACGGTTTTGATCTTGCCATGCAATCATCGTTGTGTTGCTAGTCTTGCCACTTTCTCTTGTTCATCATCGTCAGGTTGAGCTTACCATCAATGAAAAACAAATAATCTGCCTTATGTCTGCCCATAATAAATATGCCAACAATCTCTCCCTTTGGCATTGATGGCAACCCCTTGAAGAACATCCAACTATACCACTGTAGCATCCTTGAAATTACCAGTAACATCCTTGAAATTACCAACTTTCTCCCCTTTTGACATCAATGTCAAACAAGAAACATGCTCCCCCTGAGCTGTTGCAGTACATACTCCCCCTGTCAACTATGAAAACTTAGAAATACAACAGATATTCAATAAGTACTCCCCCTGACTAGGTGAACAGATTAGACGAAAGAAGTTATAACCCCCAACTTTTGACGAAGATATCCAAAAGGGGTCGATGCTAACAGTCTAGTAAAGATATCAGCTATCTATTCTATGGAAGGAATATAATTCATCTGAACAATTATGTTTGTAACTTGTTCTCTGAGAAAATGGTATTTTATTGGTATGTGCTTAGATTTTGAATGAATTACAGGATTCTTAGAGTGACTGATGGCACTGATGTTATCACAGTAAAGTGGAATAGGATCAGTGTAAGTTACCTTCAAATCTGCAAGAGTTTGTATCATCCATAAAATCCGAGTGCAGCAGGTAGCAGCAGCAATGTACTCTGCTTATGTAGTTGATAAGGAAATAGATCCTTTTTTTTTACTAATCCATGCTACTAATGAGTCGCCCAGGAAGAATGCTCCTCCACTAGTGCTTTTTCTTTCATCAACACGGTTTGCCCAATCTGCATCTGAACAAGCAGTTAACTGAAAATTCTGATTTATGGGATACCACAGACCATAAGTCATTGTTCCCTTCAAGTATTTGAATATCCTTGTGACAGCTACAAAATGACTTTGTTTAGGAGCGGACTGATAACGACCTACCATTCCAACAACTTACATTATATCAGGACGGGATGCTGTGATGTACAGAAGACTGCCTATCATAGAGCGATATGTCCTTTGATCAACATCCGGTGAAATATCATTTTTACTGAGCTTGCAACCAACCACCATAGGTGTGCTAACAGGAGAGGAATCCTCCATCTGAAATTTCTTCAACATCTCTTTCAAATATTTTTCTTGAGAGACAAATATTCCTGCAGAACTCTGATTTACTTGTAAACCAAGAAAATATGACAGTTCTCCTATCATGGACATCTCAAATTATGTTTGCATAGAGTTAGCAAACCACTAGACAGATGATTCATTAGTACAGCCAAAAATAATATCATCTACATAAACCAAAACAACTAGTAAATTATCACCTTCGGACTTAATGTAGAGGTTGTTGTCAACAGTACCTTTCTTGAACCCTTTGTCTTGTAAAAAATTGTCCAGTCTATAATACCAAGCTCGTGGTGCTTGTTTCAGTCCATATAAGGCCTTCTTCAGGTTGCAAACATAATTAGGATTATCTGTCAATGAGAATCCTTCAAGTTGCTCCATATATACTTCTTCCTCTAGATCTCCATTAAGAAATGTTGACTTAACATCCATCTGATAAACTTTAAAGTTCTTATGACATGAATAAGCAAGAAACATTCTGATGGCTTCCAATCTTGCCACAGGTGAAAAAGTGTCATCAAAGTCCTGACCTTCAACTTGTGCATACCCTTTACAGACCAATCTGGCTTTATTTCTAACAACTTGTCCTTTTTCATTCGTTTTATTCTTGAACGCCCATTTGGAACCTATTACATTCTTATCTTCAGGTCTAGGGACAAGCTCCCAAGTATTGTTCTTCTCAATCTGATCAAGCTCTTCATTCATTGCTCTAACCCAATCATCATGTTGGCTGGCTTCATCAAAATTTTTAGGTTCATTCATAGATAAAAAAGCAACATGAGATTGTTCTGAGTCTTTAATCAATATCCTTCTTGTATGAACTTCTTTATTCATATCTCCAATTATCTGATTTTCAGGATGATTCTTTCTAACAATTATGGGAGGTGATTTTACTTCTTTCTGCTGATTTGTGTCAGCCTGAGTATTCATATCTTCATCTGATTCATATTCTTCCCTTTCTGATCCTTGGACCTGTTCATCTTCATCTTCAACTATATCTTTTGTGTTTGGTTCAACACTACTTACATTTCTGACCGGGATTTCATCATCAACTTTTATGTCTATACAATCAACCAGTTTATGCAGTCTCTTATTGTAACATATGTACCCTTTACTATTTGTAGCATAACCCAAGAAGATACCTTCATCAGCCCTGTCATCATATTTGCCAATATTTTAATCATTGTTCTTGATATAACATTTACTCCCAAAGACTTTAAAATGCTTGATTGAAGCAGGTCTTCCAAACCATAGTTCATAAGGAGTCTTGTCAATGTGTGGCCTAAGATGAGCTTTGTTAAGGATATGAACAGTTGTATGAATTGCTTCTACCCAATATGTCTGAGGTATGTTCCTTTCATTCATCATTGATCTTGCCATTTGTTGTATTGATTTATTCTGCCTCTCAACAACTCCATTTTGTTGTGGAGTCCTTGGAATTGTGTGCTCTCTTTTGATCCCATGTTTATCACAGAACTCTTTGAAGTTCCATGAACTAAACTCTCCTCCTCTATCAGACCTTATTACCTTTAATCTTTTTCCTGTTTGATTCTCAGTCAAAGCCTTAAATACTTTGAATTTTTCAAATGCTTCATATTTTTCCTTCAAAAAGGAAACCCATGTTAGTCTAGAATAATCATCAATAATCAACATAAAATAATTATTTTTTCCTGTACCTTCTTTCCTTGATGGTCCACATAAATCCATATGTACTAATTGGAGAGGTTTTTCTATTGAAGGAAAGTTTTTAGATTTGAACTGAGTGCGAGTAAGATTTCCTATCTGACAGGGTTTACAAACAGATTCGTATGGCTTTGATATCTTCGGAAGATGTTTTACTGCCCCATTGTTTCTGAGCTTGATTATATGATCAAAATTTAGGTGTCCAAGTCTCCTATGCCACATCCAACTTTCATCATACTTGCTTAAGTGGCATTCTTCTTTTTCTTCTTTTAACACATAGACATTGTTTTATGTTCTTATCCCTCTTGCAACTAGCTATCCTGAATTCACAGATTTTATTCTACAGTCTTTAGAGGTAAAAACGACTTCACATCCTCGGCCACAAACTTGACTGACACTAAGCAGATTATGTTTCAGACCTTCTACAAACAACACATCTTGAGTTTTCCCTTTGCCATTACTCAAACTTACCATTCCTTTACCTTTTATTTTCCCTGGTGCATCGTTTCCAAAAGTTACATTCCCTGATTTGCTTTCACTTAGAGTTAGAAACTTACTCTTGTCTCCAGTCATATGTTTGGAACATCCACTGTCAATATACTAGGGATTCTTTTGTCTTTGGGCTGATAACACTAGTCCACACTTTCCATCCGCTTTCTTCTTCCAAACCTTGACATTTTCAGTAGTGGGCATCAAATCTGGCTTGTAATTCCTTAAGCAACAGCCTGCAGCTTTATGTCCATAATTATGGCAGTTGTAACATTTTGGTTCACTGAATAACAGATCATAACGATTGTTATGCTCATAACTGTTGTTGTGTTTCACCTGTGTCCTTCTCCCAGTCATCACATGATTTATAGTCTGTGATTGTTTGTTGCTTGGTTGTCTCAATCTTTGTAGTGGCAGAT
>ML814166.1:49481-70264 GCA_009831015.1 Picea engelmannii | reverse complement strand
CAAACTCGGCTTCTGCAAGTCCATTCAAGATAGCATTCATTCCCTTAGCATTAAAGCTAAATTCTAACTTATCATCCTTGGAAGCTAGCACAACAGGCTTTATGTATCCAGTCTCTACTACATCCCAAACATCAGCACCTAAGACCATTAGGTATGTTCTCATTCTAACCTTCCAAAAGGAAAAATTTGTTCTATCAAACAGAGGAGGCTTATTGGTTGAAGTCCTTTCATGACTTGTTTAAGCTTACAGATCTACCTTTAAATAAAAGGAACCCGCTCTGATATTAATTGTTGAAATTACTAAGACAACTAAGAGGGGGGGTGAATCAATTGTTACTGTGCTTAAACAATTTTAATTCAATTAAACCATTTTTAATCTTTCTCCAAGTGACCATCAATATTATACTACATATGGACAACATAAATAAAGAGAATCACTCACACATAAGATATACACAGAGACAGATTTTCACGAGGAAACTCATAAAGGGAGAAAACCTCTTCTTCTTTGAAATGATAGGCAGTCTTTTAAGTTCTGTACATCATCTATAATTGAGCACCAACTCAATGTGAGGCTACTACCTCTGTTTTACAAGCTCCAACTTGTTTGAGAGCACCAACTCTCTGGTTTTTCTAGCAACCACTAGAAGGAAGCAACAACTCCCTAAGTGTTCCAGCACCAACTGGATGGAAGAACCAACTTCCAGTCACATAGGCACCAACCTGTATAACAGAGAACAATTGTTCTCCCTTGCACCACCCTGCCACCCTGGTTTTTCTGGCTGCAACCAGATGGAAGCTACGACTCCCTGTGTTCAAGCACCCACTTGAACCTCTGAGGACAACAGTCCTCCCTAGCACCACCCTACCTCCCTGATTATAAATAAATGATTGAATAACCAACAACACAGATAAATCGATTATTACCACTTCTTCTCTGTTCTGTAAATCTGGTCTGCTTTTGACTGTTCTACAATTCTTCTCTTCCTCTGTCTGTTCTGCAATTCTTCTCTGCTTCAAGTTGTTCTGCAATTCTTCTCTTGCTTCTATCTATTCCCTATTAATCTTTGAGTTTTATCTCACACTGCGCATACTGTCGGTCTAACACTGTGCATACTATAATTTTCCCTTTCTTACATTTCAACTCATTTTTCATTTAGAACGACGAACCATGCACAGTCGTCTCATATCTTCTTTTATTCACACACGCCTCATCAACTAAATCGCCAACCGATCAAGGATCATGAATTCGTTTTTCTAATTGAAACATAACTGATCAATTAACTGTGAGGTGAAACAGTAGCCCTCCGATCATATCCAAATTCACCTGCACCGTTGGATTACAAGAAACAAAATGTCTTTCGCATTTCGTATTTCGGCAACTCACGATTTCGCATGTCGCGAATTCCTGTTGCAAAGCATCTTGACTCTCCAAGTCGCGATCCTCGAAATGGATCCAGATCAACGATCCACAAAACTTCATAATCTGATCCTTTTTTTTCCTAATCGAACGGCTAACGGGATTTCAGCGTTTTTCCCTTCGAGTCTTCGAGACTCACAATAGTTCCTTTCGGCATTTCGCGATTTTGCATGTCGCGAATTCCTGAAACTCCATGTTGCGATCCCTGAAACTCCATGTCACAATTTCGCATTTCAGCATTTCATGATTTCGACAATTCTTGTGATGAGATATCTTGACGCTCCATGTCGCAATCCCTGAAACTCCATGTCGCGATCCCCGAAACTCCATGTCGTAATTTCACATTTCGGCATTTCGCGATTTCTATGGTGAAGTGTTTCGACACTCCAACTCCCGGTAACCGAAACCTACACCAAAAGGTGTTTTTCGCATTTTGGCATTTCGGCATTCCTATGGTGAAGTGTTTCGACACTCCAACTTCCGGTATCCGGAACTCCGAAATGGATTTATTTCCCAGTCTGCGAAACTTTTTGTTGATGTGCCTGTTTCGAGATTTCAGCGTTTCACATTTCACGACTTCGGGACTCCTGTGATGAAGAGTCTCGATTCTTGACTCCTCCAACTCCCCGTATTTGGAACTCCAAAATGGAGTTATTTCCCGGTCTGTGAAACTCTTTGTTGATGTGCCTGTTTCGGGATTTCGGCGTTTTTCATTTCGCGACTTCGAGACTCCTGTGATGAAGAGTCTCAACTCTTGACTCCTCCAACTCCCGGTATCCAAAACTCTGATTTCTCAGTCTGCGAAACTCCGAAATGGAGTCTTTGACATGCTCTGATCTATCGCATTTTGGGATTTCTACCATGAGTTGCTTCCTTGACTCTTGGAGTTTACGGTTCTGATCTTGCCATGCGATCATCGTTGCGTTGCTGGTCTTGCCACTTTCTCTTTTTCATCATCGTCAGGATGAGCTTGCCATCAATGACAAGCAAGTACTCTGCCTTCTGTCTGCCCGTAATAAATATGCCAACAGATAAAGAGGCCTTTCATGAGAACAATAGATTCTAAAAACACTATAGTTCCATACTTTCAATTCTCCCCTTTTTATCCAGGAAAGTTGATGCTTCTAAGGATAGTCTAGATGTTTTTGGCCCAAAGATAAGTTTCTTAAAAGAAGAGACAAATGCATTATAAACTTCATAAAAAGGGTATGTAGCCTTTTGTTTCCATAAGGCCTGGTACCACATTGGTACTAGATCGATTTTACAATCAACTTGTCTTCCCACACTCAAACGCTTAAAAACATGACAGCAGGTGATAGCAAATAATAAATATGAAGACATATAAAATCTCTTAATTTTCATGAAATTTGATAATTGCCAAGAGATTTCTCCAGAAATGATATTTTGCCCTATTGAAGACTGCTTGTTCATAAACTACAAAATGTAAAATGTGAAGAGCCAACCAAGGAATAGTTGGTGTAAAGTCTTGACCTATCACTTTGGCGAAAATCCATGCTATCTCTCGATATGGGTTTTTTAGTAAACTAACCGGAATATTAGATAGGTCTTCAGGCATCGATGTAGGATATTCAAGATATTCCTGCAAAGGTTCCAGTCCATTGTTTCTTTCCTTCAGGAAGCTTTTGGCTTTGTCTCCTTTGAACATAATTGTTGGCTCGAGAAGTTTTAACATTATTTTAAAAACAAATGGTAATAGAGAAACCTGAGATTCTCCTTGGAGTTGGATTATCCTCTGATTTTGATCATATTTGTCTACACACCAGGAAACTATCTCTCTAGAATCGAAAATTTTGGGTACGCAACATGCAAAGGCAATGCCTGATGTCCAGAATTTGTTTTCATTCCTTTTTGGCAATGGCAATGATGAATAATATCAGTATGACCTCGACCACTAGAATCTCTAGTCCTCCTGCCCAAACAAGTTTAGAGTATCCCCACATAATTGTTCTCTTCTTCTCGTTGTCGTGTTTGTTGAAGTTGGCGGACTCTTGTATAGTCACTTTGAGATGTTAATTTCCAAGTAAACTCTTTTTCAATAATATAACTCAAAGATCTTTTCAAAGGAAGGATTAATGTGAATTAAATTCGAGTTAATAGAGAATTGCCCCGAAAAGTCTGCCATTAATAATGACCTTTCAATATTTTAATTAGTTGTTATCCTCCGTAAAATTAGCATTAAATATATATTCGGGGAAAGTGACAAGATAATACATGTATTACATCGGAGGATCGGATGTGCATGTCAAGAGATATTAGCATCAAGACAAACTTGCGGGTCTTCCAACCCGGAGTGAAAACTCAAGAAATGGTTAATTATGGGGTTGCATTAGTTGGACGTAAGGAAAAGATAATTTCGAAGAGTTATGACCCGTGAAGCTACGGTGAAATTGAAAATCGGCTAAGTATTGAGTTATCAAGAGAGAAAAGAATATTTATAAAAAATGACTACGTTTCGTAAGTCGGTCGATTGGACTTGTAGTCATGACAATCAAATGAATCAGGGAAATGGTTCATACCCACGGTGAAAAATCGAAAAGATTCTAAATATAGTGCAATATGAGGGTCGTGAAGCATGGTGTGCATTTTGGTGAGAGCAGAGTTTTGTAATTTAACAAGACAATGCAACAAAACCACAAGAAACACAAAACAAGCTAAGTGTTGGTGCATTTTGGTTATGGCAGAACAGAATGGTGCACTTTGGGGATGGCGGAAGTTACAACAAGACTCATGAACCCAACATAAAATTGAAAAAAATTCTAAGCGTAGGAACGGGATATACAAGGGAGAGAGAGAGAGACTTATGACTTAGCATATTTTAGGATCAACAACTCTATAAGTCTATGCTCTTCTTGTACATGAAATCCTTGGCAAGATGGGTTTCCCAAGGGAATGTTTAGTATAAAAGGGGATGCCTAATCTTGGAAGGGTGGGTGTGACAAGAAAGAGGCAACTTGAATAAATCAGTTGTGAAAGATCTGTGTCATGTGCTAGTTGAGATCAAGAAGGAAATATATGTGTTGGGTGTGTCAAATAAAACATTGAGTTGAATCTTTCCCATGGCGTCCACATGGAGCAAATATATTCTCATACAGATAAGTATTGGGATTAATTGGATAATTTATCTTGTGTTATGTATATATATGCTTTAGTTACAACATCAAAATTTCTACATAGAAATGGTTATGATATGCAAGTTTATCTTCATGATTGTATAGGTATATATTGAAATGTTAAGGCGTTGGAGGCATCTCAGGGAAATGAAAGGAATTATTGGATACAATGGTCTAGATAGCCATTAGATGTGAGATTGCAATGAAGAGGATAGCAATGTGAATGTAGGTAAAGAACAAATACATGGATACACAATCTTATTGTTGGGAAGGAAAATAACACCAAGGACAATGTTACTCCAAGGGGGAGGGGAATGTAATATCCAAGTTCTAACCATTTGGAAGTCTTAAAATTGATTTTGTTTATATTGTAAATGATATGCATACTTTTCATTAATACGTTTTTCTTCACACCATGAGGTAGACTTGCCATAGTGATTTTGAATAGTTATGAATATTATCATTTTTGAAATTAATAAAAGTTCCAAGGTTAACTGAGAAAAAGCACCTAAGGGGATATTATCCCACCATAGGGGAAAGGTGAGGGGGTCCAATGGATTGACCTATGTCTCATGAATTTTCTATATCCTAACTTCTATGTGATTATCATTTTTCCTCACTTCTTCCTAAAGTTAATGCCAATTAGATTAGGAGCCTAGTTATGTAAAAGGGAAATATGAAAGTGGAAGATTAATTACCTCCTACACTCAAGAAATTACCTCATATATTGAAACAACCAACCCCTGCTTTCATGGAACCAAGAAAAGAGTGGACAATAATCTCCTCACTACTCACCATTAATTTATGCAAATGGGGGGAATTTGAATTATGAAAGGAGACCTTGAAAAAATTACACTTCTTAAAGACAAAATAGATGTTTTCATGAAGAAAAAACAACCCAACTCTTGTTTAATCCATGGAGGTATTGGATATGGATTGTTATATGGAAATAGGGACCAATATAGATTAGGGAGACATCATCTAAATCCGTTTATATTGCTAACCTTATGGGCTTCCCATGAAGCAAAATTATGTTGAAGGAAAAATCTGAAACTAGAAAGTGGTTTGGAGTCTTGCTACACATATTGAATAGCATAAAGAGGAAGAGTATTCATGAGGTGCTAGAGAGAAGAGAAGGGAGTGTATTTCTATGTTATATGGCGTAGTAGAGAGAATGCCAAAGTCGGTATGATTCACAGGTTAATTAAAGAGGTCAATAATGGAATTCTTAGTTGATATTGGTAGTAATTTGAGATAGGTTGAGCGATCTTGGAGTCTTAAAACTATTTAACTTCACATTGGTCGTCTCATATTCTGGCTAGGGAGTGGCATCCATAAAGGGCTACCTATGGTTGGGTGGAAAATTTCTCATACTCATTTAGTTGCTTGGATCAAATTATTGATAAGATAAGAGTTTTATCTTTGTTATAGTAATTTCCACATTTGACTATAGATTTAGGTTGCCTATGGATAAATGTACTAAAATTCCTTGAATGTATTGATGATTAATCTATGTTTGTATATTGGTGATGGAAATTGAATTCTTGTTAAAAATAGTGTTGTTACCTACAATTATGAATCATATTAAGGTTGATTATTCGATGGTTTGAGATTGTTCATCAATCTAGATCAGACAGTGCTCCTCCATTCTTGGAGTTTGAAGTAATTAGAGTAGGGTTTATTTGACTCCCATTGGCATTTGGTAGTCATATAAATGTTGTTATGTTCTGGAATGCATGATTTTATGAACCTTACATAATCTATTCGAGATGTTGTCAAACTATTGAATCATCATTATTTCTAGCACCCTTCCCTCTCCATAGACAACATTTAAAATTTTGGAATCTTTCTCTCTCACATAACATAAGTATTTTCATTTGAGTTGTGGGATTTTGTTAACTCCATGTCAATGTCTTAGGTTCAATCCCTCATCTTTTCCTTTCACTGATCCTATGCCTTCATAAAATCCCTTGTTAGCATGAGCGTGATATTTGAAGTTGTGTTTATGGTGTAGCTAGAAAAATTATTTTGATTTTGGAGTGGTGTTTTGGTGATGCCTTTCAAGGGTTTCAAAGATGAGTTGTTGATTTTAACTTGGAGTGGTTTGAATATTGTCATATTTGTTATCCAGTAGCAATTTGTTGGTTCATCCTTGAGCCCTAATTTTCTTCACTTATTAGATAGTATTCATTGTTTCATATTTTTTGTTGATTATTATTATTTTGAACCCGAGTTTGATGGTGGACTACCCTTCTATTGAGGTTTCAAATAGTGTATGGTGTTGACCCTCATAGATTTGGAATTCAAGTTGTTTATGTCATTTGAAATTGTGTGGGTATTGTAATATAGTTCAAACCTGGTGTTTGTTTGTTTAACCTTGTGTCCTAACCAATTTAACTTGTCTTGATGATGACCAACAAACCTTTTACTATATCTTATGAATGAGATTATAAAAGGATATAACATGGGTGTCTATGAAGTATGGTGTTATCTTGAACCCTGAGCTTCACCATCTCAAATTGAAAATCATATATAGAAAATTGCAAGTGTAAATAAAAATACTTAGTATAGAAAATGAGGGATGTAGAGAAAATAGTCAACATATAGCTAAATATAATTTGAACATGTAGAATTTCATCAAGTAGAACTTCTTCAAATTATATTTAGATTTGTCAATCTATCTTAGACACTATGACATACGAATTCCCCCAACAAACCAAGTTTTGTATAATTTTGATAGCTTGCATGATAGACTTGCTATGATGTAGGAACTGTGAGGGGGGAATGGATTCTTCCTCTTTTCACAAGGCATTGAATGGGAGCAACCAATAAGTAATAGATCTAGGTAGAGACTCCATTTGATTATAATATTAAGGGTAAGGTGTGTGAGAATTATAAAGATATACTACTTGAATTCCATGATGATTCAAGTGAAAATCGGTGGCCACCCACCTATTCCACTGGATCAAAACAAGGGTTTTCACCTTGGAAATTGTTCTACAACTTTTCAGGTCCTAAACTTATGGGACAGTTTTGAAGCCCTAAACAATGTTTTTTGGGCCCACCACGGTCAAATTGTAGGCTTATTATAGAGTGTGATGGAAAAATGTGTATTCCTCTAATAGACCTTTCAAACGAGCTATCGTGTGCCCCAAACAGAGATCGTATGCAAAAGTTACGCTTTTGGGAAGTTGACGTACCAACTACCCCCATCAGGGCCCGCAAACCTTTTGGCATTTCATATTTTGGGGTTAGGGTTTTTTATTTTCTTTATGTTAAAAATGCTTTTAGAGCCTCATTGTAAACATCATCATCTTCTTTTGAATGAGCATAGCCATCACATCTCTTCTCATAGATAAGTTTCCACCATTCTGGCAAGTCATTCACTATGTAATTTACGGTTTCTGTACATTCTCTCATTAATAAAAATTGTGCATTATTGTATTTTTGTGTTTATTGCAATATCTTTGTATATTTCATGGTTATATATTTGCCTTCATTTCGTTCTCAAAATAATTTGGATCAAAGGATTTTTCTGAGACACGTGAAACTAAATAAGGACTTTGGAATTTGCATTATAAGCGAATTGAGGAAATCAAAGTGCATATGTGAAGTGATGCAATGGAAAATAATAGTAGCATAGTATCACATAGAGACAAAAATGTTTTGAGGTGAAATCAAATTTATAAAATCTGACATGTTTTCAAAAGTTTTCTTTCTAAGGATACTAAATTTTATCATGATTTAAATTAAAATATTAGAGCCAAATATAGATTTCAAGTTGATTATTTTTCTTGTCAAAATGAAAATTATTTGGGGTCAACAGAAGATAAAACCAAGTCTTTTCATTCGAGGAAAGTTTAAGTTTCTTTGCATCATTCTTTGATATAATTGTTTGATCTTGATCACTATAAAAAATGATATGGAGAAGAAGAGTCTTTTGGCCATAAATTTTAGAGTTTGCATAATTCTAAAGAGTGTTTTAGTTCTAAGCACAAGCTTAGTTATCTCAATGGAATCTAGGAACTTGAAAATATTATCATATTGTGATAAAGCAACATGTTTTTTTCCCTTAGGTGTGATTTACTTACAAAATATTTTTAGTATCTTAATATTATCTTGAATCATTATTTAAGTTATAGAAATGAGAGTTTATATTTTGTACCCAAAGTGCATAAACAAGAGATGATGGATATATATACTAAGGAGACCTAGTATTAGGACCATCTTATCTCATCTTGTACATTGAATATATTGTAAAAGGAGGTTTCCCCCTCGAAGTGGACTACTATTCATTGTTCTTTTATTATTCTCAAGGGGTTGGTTTATAACATTTGGTATCAGAGTATCGATCCTAGGATTTTGCTACTTCAAGCAAGTCATCTTGGCATTTTCACTATAACTTTTTTCGGGATGATTCAAACAATGAAATTTTGAGGATACTTAGTAGACATATCAAAGTACCTTTAGTAAAAATTTCTTGGTTTGGTTCATTATAATTTCGGAGATATATCCTATGGAATATAGGGTTTTATGACTTATCCTAAATTCAATTTTAAATGCATCATCTTGGTATTTATGCTATAAAGTTTTTTTCTAGGAGGTTTCAGACAATGAGATTTTTTGGAGACTGAAGAGAGATGTCATAGTATAGATGGTCAAAATTTCAAGTTCTAGTTCACTACACATTCAGAGATATAATCAATGGAAGACAAGGTTTATGACTAATCATGAAATCAATCATCTTGGCATTTTCGCTGTAAATTTTTTTTCAATGAAGTTTCAGACTCTAAAATTTTCAAAATCCTGAGTTGACACAGTGAAGTACATGTGAAAATAATTTCAGGTTTTGAATCATTATATTTTATGATATATTGCTTGTGGAAGTGATGGTTTTTACATAAGTTATTTTCTAGTGATTTTAAGAGTTTTTTCCATGGTTAGCAAGCTCATTTAAAAAAAAAAAAAAATAGAGATGTGTTCTAGGGTCTTTAAATAACACGGGATCTATCATTAAGTGGGTAAATCTATAGTTGGGGAATAATACACACGGTAAATACACATGGTTTCACATGGTTACTAGAAACAAATTGTTTCATCTATTGGAAACCCCTATAACCCCTGTTGGTACCCCTTTGAGTAGTACCGCATTAAAAAATAACTATAGATGGAATAATATGTTGGACCCCACACATATATTAGAGAGCTATAGCACCTGACACTCCCTTGGCCTTAGGACCCGGTAACTTTTTCCAGGGCTTCAAAGAAATATCCAAAAATTATTTCACCAATTAAACCTCCAGAAAGCTCCCCCATGAATCATGAAGAAAATGAGGAGATACAAACCGTCTCTCCAAATTGAACAGTCAAATCGACGAATTGAATGATAGGTCAATGAAAAATTTTGATTTGATGAATACTCAAACAAAAATGGAAAGAAAGATGGAACTGTAGGAAAGGAAGATGAATGAAAATTTGGAGCACATGGAAAAGAAGATGTTAGAATTGGAAAACTCCATGTTTTCCATGATGTTACATGCTCTATATGAGAGACTCCCTAAAGGAGATGTCAAAATGCAAAGAAATCATGAAAATGTAAAGGAAATAAATATTGAGTCCCAAAATCATGATTATTCATCACTTCAAGATCCACGTCATTGAGGTTCCAATGAGGCACCAAGGAACTACTTCATTCCAAAGATCGATACGAGGAAGTTTGATGGTAAAGATCATGTAACATGGATATTCCAAATGGATCAATAATTTGATCTACACCAAGTTTCAAGCTTACAAAAGGTACCTATTGCATCCTTGTATTTAGAAAATGAGCAACTTGTTTGGTATCAATGGATTTGTGAAAGAAAAAAGAATTATATTATCTCTTGGTCCATTTTTATGGATGAATTGATATCACATCATGGGGATATTAAGAGCAATACATTCTTTAGTCAATTGATCAATTTTTGGGAAAAATGTATAATTACAAAGCACATTCAATCATTCCAAAAGCGCAATCTCAGGGTAAAGAACATTCTTAGGATAATTTGTTAGATCTATTTATGGGCACTTTAAAGGAGAATATTCAACATGAGGTGCATCTTTTCGAACCTAAATCCCTAGATAAAGCTTTCAGTATGGAAAGGAAAGTGGAAAACAAAAATATGGTTACTAGAAGGTGGCCATTAGAAACTATAGAGGGCATCATGTTCCCTCTCTTAACCTCACTCAACTGACAAGGTTGACACCTCAACAAATGGATGAAATAAGAGCAAAGGGACTATGTTTCAATTGTGATAGAAAATATAGTAAGGGGCATAAACATGGTGAGAAGAAATTATTCTACATAGACTGTGAAGAGGAATAATATCACGAATTGGAACCATCACAAAAAAAAGATCTAGAAGATACTATTCCAATGATATATTGTCATGCATTGGTTGGCATCAGTACTCCACAAACCTTCAAGATACAAGGATACATCAAAAAGAAAAAGGTAACAGTGTTGATTGATACTGGTAGTACCCATAACTTCATCAATTACAAATTAGTACAAGATCCCGATTGCTTTGTATTTCCAGCACCAGATTTTCAAGTAATGATTGCAGATATAGGTGCCATAAATTGTTTTGGAAGTGCCATAGCTAAGCTAAATATGGAGGAGTGTTTTTTGGATAGTCCTATAATTTATATCCAAATGGGTGGTGTTGATGATGTTTTATGGGTCCAATGGTTATAATCATTGGAACAGTGGCCCTTAATTTTCAATATATTTTCATGATATTTTCTTTAGAATGAAAGGAAATTGAGCTTAGAGGTTTCCAATGGAAACCCTCTAAAGTGGTAAGCTCTAATAGCATTACAAAATTATTCAAAAAGGTACACCATGGTGTAATTACACAATTATTGTGCTCAGTAGATGTTCAAACATAGATATCCTCTACTCCATTTGGATCTCCAAATAGTTATCAACAATCATACCAAGGTGTTTGGAGAAATGACTAAGGGTCTTCCAGTTACTCGAGATCATGACAATGTTATCCATTTGCAACCAGGAAGTGTGCCACCTAACATTGGGCCTTACAGGTATCCAAATGCATAGAAGAGTAAGTTTAAGCATATGATCCAAGAAATGTTAGAGGTCAGCATCATTGAACCTAGCCAAAGTTATTTCTCTTCACTAGTGGTGATGGTTACGAAAAAGGATGGTTCATGGCCTATGTGTTCATATTATAAACAACTCAACAAAATGGCCATCAAAGATAATTTTCCTATTCCTATCATTGATGAATTATAAAATGAATTGCATGGAGCAATTTTCTTTACTAATTAGTTAGATCTTCGTTCGGGATATCAACAAATTGGAATGAGGAATGAAGACAATACCAAAACAGATTTTAGTACACATGAAGGTCATTATGAGCTTTTGGTTATGTCATTTTGACTTACTAATGCACCTTCAACATTTCAAAGCTTGATGAATTATATTTTCAAGATCTTCCTTAGAAAATTTGTGTTAGTATTTTTTGATGACATACTAGTCTACAACAAATCTTAGAAAGAGAATGTACAATATGTTGAGAGAGTATTACAACTATTGGAATACCAACGACTTTATTCAAAGTCTGCCAAGTGTGCCTTTAGGGTTCAAGAAGTGGAATATTTGGGTCATATTGTATATCATGAAGGTGTAAAATTGGACCCTAACAAAATTAAAGCTACAAGGGAATGGCCAATTCCCAAAACCTTGAATAAACTTAGAGGATTCTTAAGATTGACAAGCTATTACCGCAAGTTTGTCAACAATTATGGTCAATTAGCAACACCTTTAACAACATTATTAAAGAAGGAGGCATTTTTTGGACTCAAGTAGCAACCAAAGATTTTGGAAAACTTAAGGAGGCTATGTGTACAACTTCTATCCTGGCCACACCTAAATTCACAAAAACATTTGTTGGCTCATTCATGCTTTCATGCATATTTCTTAACAATAGGGGGTTGAAGACCCAGGTTTCGTCCAGAGTTGACCAACAAAACCCCCAAGGCATCGACATATCAATCCTCAGCCAAAGACTGAAAAAGGTCTCACCGGCGACACCATGAGGATCATAGAGGCCATTTGGTCTTATGTCAATGATGATGAAGGACTAATTACACAGAAATCGATACAGGTTAGCATTAAGACAATCCATCGAAAACTACTTTAACAACTAACAATATGCAACAACAATGCGCACATTCAATTGACATATGATTAACACATCATGAGACCAGAATCATTGTGGCATTATTATCTTCTTTCGACCATCACAAACATACATTAAGCAACTAATAAATTGACAGCAATAGAGCCTTGCTCTCTTATACATTTTCCCAGTGTTACATACACAGGGCCATGCACTTTCCTTCAGACTTTGCAAATTTGATAAACTCATACTTACAATCAGATACATTACAAAACATAGGCTCAAAGTGAGCTCAAGGACAACAATACCCACAACCATCAAATAAGACTAACTATCTTTATATTTTCATTGCTCCCTTTATCTGCTTTTCATCTCTAGCTCTCTGTCACTTTTAGTTCTATCCCACTTGCTCCTCTAACTCCTAGTCTTACACACTTTTGTCACATGCATGCATTCCATGTAGCCTCTTTAGAATCGTGGTAATCTCAACTACCTTGCCAACTCACCTTCTTACTGCTCCATGTTCCCTTGTGATTCATGTAGTAATCATTTAGGGAGATTTCCCGAAGATTCTATTCTTGATTCTGGTGTGCATGCAATGTATTCTTTATTTCTAGCGCGCATAAAAAAATAGGACCATTGCACATTGGCAGAACTCGAATTGGCGTGCACTAACAAAACTTGATCTAGTGTGCGCGTCACCTCTCGCGCTTCATGCAGCTGCTTGAGAGCGCATGACACTATAATAGGTGCACATAACTTCATTTGTGTGTGTGTGCAATATTTACCCAAAACTTTGGGTGCCAACAGGACCCCACCACTATTATTTTTCTTGTCCTCGAGCCAATTTCCACATGAAGTGACTGAGGCGGCGGAGGAAATCATCTTTAGGAGTTCTTGAATGAACTCCTTGAATTGGCAATCGGGTTCATTGAGGTTGCCCTGAAGTTCCTAGGTGAGTTGAACAACTGTATCTGCATTGGTTGTTGGAACCTGAGGGGATGTCAGGTTTGTTGTTTCCATTTTCTTGATCAAGGGGTTGGAAACAACCTATGTGTCTGTCAACTAGGTACAAAATATGAAGGCCTTATCGGTTGTAGTAGTAATTAGCTTTGATAGGATTTACTGATCATCTCGGGTTGCAAAAACATCTTTCATTTTAGATGCAATAACTACCTTCACAATTAGGTGCTCTCCTAGAGGTAGAGAGGCCAAGCTACTCTTCTATTGTGTGACCTTAACCTCAGCTGCACAAACTCTATCATGGATAGCAGTTAATTCTAGGGGAGTTTCTAAATGGTTCCACAAGGTGAAGCTATGATCAACCACCCCAGAAAAGTATTTCAACCTACTAAGGTTGTCCCAGGAGACTGCTTCTGTTGTTGTAATCTTCTTCTCTAATTTTCTATCCTCCAACGTTAAATATTGAATCCGCACGCGAAGTTCTATATTCCAAAATTCCAAGATATGAATGCACTCGGTAACTGCTTTAAGTTTCTATGGTGTTGGGATATTTGGTTGTATCTGCTCGGTGTGAAAAACCTGTGAATAAGCTTCGTCCAGGGTAGTGAATATTGTGGCTTGACAAGTTAGAGTGTTTTCATGCTAAGATTTATTTTCTGTATGCGCACTAACCTCGAAAAAATGTAACGTCTAGAGGTCTCGCTAGGCAGCTTCAATGGCTTGTCGCATGCTTGATTCTTGTTACAACTGGGACATGGTGTCTGCATGGCTTGAGAGTTCCTTGTCAAACTGAAGGTGTAGTTGGGTATGTTCTCGGGAGAGAATTTTTTTTCTCTCCCCGAGCTCGTAGAGCATGGTAGTGACGAATCCTTCCAACTCGACAATAGGGACCTGTGAAAGGTCAAACTTTGTCTTGGATGAATCGAAGGGGATCATGGCGAGAAGGTTGACACTCAAAATTGTTCTTTATCTTGTTCCTAGAACTATGAGAGTCTAGTGGTGCTGTGGTGAAGATCTAGGTGGGGAAGGTACAGTTATTTGTTGACATATGGTGTCAAACTTCCCACCATATCATTCTGAAACACTGCATGTATGGATAAATGAATGCAAAGATATTTCATTAATTTGGAAACTTGTCGGCTAGGTGTTGGGGATCTAGTTGCTTCCTGCTTCATGGTAGTCGTGCATCATCGTTTATCATAATTATGACCAGGCCAAACCTTCGATCGAGTTAAAGGTGATGGAACCTCTTCATCGATTGGAGTCGCAAGTGGTGAGGGAAGCCAATCATCTTCTATGATGGTGTCCAAGTTAATCGGGGGCGGGACCTAAGTTTTGGAAGACCGGTTTTTCTTCCTAGCCCCCTCATCTTGTGCTTCGACCTTAATGTTTCTCTGCATGCACTCATCTAAATGGGGCCACCCGGACTTCTGTATCTTGGATGCAACAACCTTGTCTCATATTCTAGAAATAGCTGCGACTCGCTTCTATTCCTGTGAATTCTTAGTTCTTACTTCAAAATCTTCTTGGACCTCGGAGAAGGAAGGATGGTAGTCGGTCAACCACACCATGACACCATCGAGGATGTCTTTTTCCATAATGCAAAAGGGAAGATTAACTTTTGTCTTGTCATGTACTGTGCGGGGAGAAATAAAAACATTATGAAAATCGCATTTAAATTCAAGATAATTAGCATACCTATCGAAAAATTGCTCCAGGATGCGGACCCTCTCATCGAAAACCATGATTGATTATGTGAACCACTTCTAGAAGGATTTCATGACATTGTCTTGTAATTCGGATTTTTTGGGGTAATGGAGAGTCAGGAACCAGGGGGCAACGAATAGGGGGGCACCTTCCATGTCTGTTTCATGTATTGATGGTGGTTTCCACAACACTACACCAAACAGTAGGAGGACCAAACTGCAATGAGATTATTTTCACCAATCCTAAGCATCAAGGCAATCAATGATAAACTCATCTAGCAAGTATTGAGCCTAGGCCATATGAGTCCCTCCAACGCATCGCTCCGCCATGAGGACCACACTGAGAATGCATTCATCTTTTTAGCATTTGAAAATGAGCTTGCAAACCAATAATTGTGTGTCAAAACATACTATTGGATTATTAATTTTGGGATTATAACCCCTCGCTTCCCCCTGTGTGTGCCAAATTGAGAGTAAACTTCCTCTTGAGCGATGTCTTTTGTTTTGAGGGTATCTGTTGGATCCTCACTAGAAGTGGGAAAGCCTGAAATTTGGTGCATCATGTTTTGATTAATAAGGTAGGGCTGGTCCAACCATAGCTACTCCCCATGCATTCTAGTTAGGAGGAAGCATACATGTGCCTGAATGACTAGGGCACGACTAAAATGAGGACATTTGAGCAATGTGAGAATGTCTAATTTTCATAAAGGCTTCACCCATTCCTAAGTCGCCACTCTCTTGGTACCATCTTATTTTTAGACGACCTCTATATATTTATCGAAATATATATCAGAGAACTGATTGAGGTCCCTGACATTATAATCGACACATTTTAGTAGGGGACCTTCCCGAACGTTAGCCCTTTAAACTGTACACCGCATGGAAATACGAGATCTGGAATCGGTTGTTTCTTTAGGGCCTAATACTTTGTTCATGCATGGGGTTTGCTTGAGGATGCCATGCCAAATCTGGTGACTAATTCTTGAAAGCCCACAACCAGTCATGATTTCAACTATAATAATGGATTTGACCACTGGATAGTTACAGAGGTTGTGCACTTTTTCTCTCCAACCACTTGCTAAGACCAGAATGGAAGATCGCTCTCAGAAATTAGGGAAGAAGAAATGAGTGAGAATATTCTACTCACCCTCGATATAATGACACTATATTGTTACTTGATGTTCATCAAATGATCATCCAGCCACTTCTATGAGTTGGTCGATACCACCGTCCATCCAAGTCGTCGAAGACGTCATGTTGGACATCAATTAGTCGTTGTACCCCTAAATCCAAGCTTTCTTCTAGGCACCTAAATTAACTCCTCCTTTATTCTAAATCGAGCAAATCATCCTCCTATCAGTGACATTAATGGTCCCATTTTCCCGAAATTGAACGAATTTGAAATGGTGTAACTATCTTTTGTATCGACCGTTATTATCAAAAATATTTTGTGGTTGTCGAAACTTGCAAGATGATGATGACGTAGATGGCTTCGTGCATGCACGAGTCTTATTCTTTGGGGGTGTCACACATGCTTCATGAGCACCCCTGCATTAGTGCACCCTTGGTTAATTGGTCACAATGACCCTTGGCTGGTTACAGTGCTTCTTCACACATGCCCATCTAGTTAGTTTGCTCCATTGAGGAACTGGACTTGGCCCTTCTGGATCTAATGGCATTCACTGACTACCTGCTACTTTCTTACTCCTGCGTGGCTCATCTATTTTCTCAATGGGGTTGAGTGGGCTTGATTGGGTGGAAGTTCTTTCTATTGCATCATATGGTGTAGCCATATCCATCCTTCATGCATGTGGCTCCCTTACTTGTCTCATAGAGAACCAAGGAATCAAGGGGACATAGTTTTTTCACGGCAGTGCACGATGGGCCTTGAGGTACCTATTGTGTGCCCTGCATCGATGCTTGGATATCCAACTCCTTTCACAAGAACGCATATACTGACGAATATCCACCCCTAGCCTGAACCTTTCTCTTAGTGGGATCTCCACATCATCCCATTCTCAAAATATTCTCGATGAGTAGCCCACCATTTCGCAAGTACTCCCATTAACATTGTATCGAGGGCATGGACCCGGTGGTGTTCAAGAATGTGTTGCATCTAGGAAATAAATGCATCCATCGGATTTGACCCATCAAACCAGTGGGATCCAAACTCTGTTTCGCACACTTCGGTGGTAATATGTGCACACCTCCTTGTTGAAACTTCATAAATCTTGTTTTCCCACCTTTCCATGGTGTCTTTTGAATTTTTGTCATGTGACTTCACACTCCTTCAACTCAGTTCCCCATCCATCATGGGAGTGACATAATCTTCCTTGCACCATGTGATCTTGTATATATTCTCAATAACTAAGCTATATGCATCCTCAACTACTGACTCATTGTACTAATCCCCTTCATTAGGATCTAAAGGTGTGATCACACGCAGGGTATCAGTCTCAAACGAAATTTATCACTTCCTCATATTCAACATCGCATTATTTTTTAAGGCCCAATCAATGTCAAGTAGGGCATGGTAGGGATAATAATCATCCATAATCTCAATTACTTCAAAATAAGCCTTTAGCTTCACCCCTTTTATGTTTACTTCAACTTGCTCCAATCGACCTATAGGATACATCCTGTATTGATTTTCCAACTGCAGTTGAATGGGTGACCAAACCAAGCTTGGTTTACCCATCAATTCTCATGACTTCTTTGGCAGGATGTTCACGTCATAACCCAAATCCAACATGACCCCATCCATTTCATAACTACTAATTTCAATTGTCACCTTGAATTGTCTTCATGTGCGCTTATTCTTAGTGACTTGGCACAGATCCCTTTCTGGTAGGGGGATGATATATCTCTCTACATCCCTTCTGCCCCCATGTAGGTTTCTAACATCTGCGTCAACTTTTGTGCAACATCAAGATCGCTTAACAATCACAAACAACAACATAAGAAAATACTTACTTGATCCTAAGTTCTTGTTCTGCGACCCAAGTCGCATAGTGCTTCTTCACATGTTGTGCACTTCAACTCATCATGCACATTCTCCTCGATTTCTCTTTATTATGTGCATCACATCTCCTCTTATTTGTGCACCTCTTCCAACAACCTCTGTGTCATGGGCTCTATTTCTTCACGCACACAAGCTTCCTCCAAAGATCTCTACATAGTGCATTGAAACTCTTTGTGGGCGTGAGATTATTTCAGTGACCTATGTGTCACTCATGGTACTTCCTCACAGATATGGGCCTCCTCAAGTGACATTTTTGTCGCACATTGTATCTCTTCTTGTGCTCTTTCTTTTTCTATGACCCTATGGGCATCACACAGAAAATGCTTCTACTAAGCGACATCAAACTTAGGAGGGGGTTTCATTGTCTTTTGTATCTTCCCCTCTGGCCTTTGACCCGAGATTTCACCATGCTTGAACTCCATTCCCTTCTTTGCTCTACTTTGTGTTATCACCTATACATCAACTTCATCAACCTTTTTATGATTCCCTTGCAACTTTGCATGCACCATATTGTAATGTGTCTTCTTCTCTTCCCACTTCTTTAGTAAGTCGGGACAATCCTCTGTAACATGCTCGGGGTTGTAGAAGTACCCATAGAGAGCGTGTGGTTTTGCAAAAAATATTGACACATGGCCTATTTCTCCATATTTAAAGAAAGTGGGAGGTCTACATCCCCCTCCTCCATATCCTCGTCCACAATCGGGTCCATATCTACCTCTGGGACCTCCTTGATAGCCACCTCTCTTATCACCACAATGGTCACCACCCTTTTGTTCCTCTTGAACATGAAATACATCATGGGTACGGTCTTGCATCAGCTAGAGTGACCGTAAGTTGTTCATATCGTGTCCCATGGACTTGCATAAGAATGGAGTATGATGCGTCTTCTTATATTTTTCCAATGTTGGGAAGTGGGGTGGTATATGGCCCCATTGCTTGCAAATTTCACACCATTTTTCCTGAGGTCCAACAAGAAATGGACTCGTTGCACCTATTTCCATATAGTTTCCCAGTGTAGTACATTCATCTTTGTGATGCCCCTATGACCTGCACATTGTGCACCATACATGCTCATGCACGAATTTTGTTTTTTTCATATCTTGCAATTGCATCGTCAGGTTTTCCGGTTAAGACTATACCTACACCAAACCTGCCAACATCTCTCCACCTCTGAGTGTAGCCTCCAGGTGCATCACAATGTCCGCCACTTATGCCTAAGTAGTCACCTTCTAATGGGTAAAGGGGAATCAGATATGGGGAACAAACCATGCAATAAACCATTCTCTATGTTGTACATCTCGGATCTGGAACATCAACCTATCCAAAAAAATATTGAACCGTTGATCATAATCCCACACAATTTCTCCTAGTTTCTTCTTAATCTATGTAATGCATTGAGACTCTGACTTAGGATTTTGAAAATCTCTCTTGATCATTGTTAGGGCTCTATCCCTAAATGTGGTCTCCAACTCTACAATCTTCGATGTTTCGTCTGTGATCCTCTTCACGTACCATATCACCTCACAGATGAACCAATGTTGGTATGTATCATCTATACCCATTCCATGGAACACAAGTAACCTCAAGGTATTATCTTGATTCACAATCCCCAATCTCAAACTATGTCCTCTGAACTGACTGTTGGGTGTCTAGGATCTTGGTACTGATACTTGTCCTAGCAAAGTAGCATTGACTTCATATTCTTCTTCACTCGTCGCTTCCCTTCTTTCTTCCCCTACTCTTTCTTATAATCTAATCACCTTTTTGCTTGTTTTTCTTTCTTCTTAGCTACAAATGTGCAAGGGGGTGTTTCAAAGGGGGGGTAACTCCATATTCTTCTAACATTTCTTGTGAGGGAATCCATAGATTTTCCTACTTGTAGCCACGCAAGACCATCCACTATTGCTAACTCTTCTCCCCCGCCACTGGGGGATCCTCCATCTTCCTCTCCTACTTTTGCACCTCTTCTTTTCACCTCATCTTCCTCTGAAGTTGCAGCACTATGCAACAACCAAGGGGTTTGGACTTCATCTTATAGGCCCCTACTACCACTACTACTGGTATCTTCACTGGATACCCTACTCCCAATGTCGTGCCTCTTCGTGGGCCTATCCTCATCTATGCTCCTCTCTGGCACAATACACTCTTCCGCACTTCCTCCTGGTGCGGTCTCCTTCCTATTTATTTTGGGCTTACCCCTCATCACACACCCCTTTCTAACTTCCTTCCACTTCTTTGTTTCGCTCTCCTCCTTGACTCAACTCTTCTTATGTACCTTTCGACTCTCTCTCTCCTATACTATTTTGGGTCCATCCTACACCTCACCTCATTTTAACAACTTTTGTATCCTCCTCGATG
>ML814166.1:0-49409 GCA_009831015.1 Picea engelmannii | reverse complement strand
CCCCCCCCCCCCCCCCCCCCCCGGCACTAGGGGAGTCTACTCAACCATCGTGTCGGGCTCCATGCGCATCAGCCCCTTCTCCATGAAGAACATTTTTATACATAGTGGGATTTCTTTTAACATCCTTCTCCTAGGACCTTCCGCGAACTTTCTTTCAGCCTCACTGAAAGAATTAGTGTACTCAACAACAAATTCAATTATATATCCTTCCTTCATCCAAGCAAACCAGAAATCGATGGCTCGAGTCCACTTTTTATCCAATGCCTTCAGCCTATCGATCGTGACTTGATCCCATACCAATGGTTCTTGTGGCCTCAAAGTAGTATTAGTAGCAGTCTACCTCTTTAGCCATTCGTACTGTAGATAGGGAAATTCAACAAAGAAAATTTAATGCATATCATAGTAGAGATACATGTCCTTCCATCGCTTCACAATAATGTTCAGACCTTGAGTTTCCGTCGAGAAAACTAATCTTCCTTTACAGTCAATCAATATTCAATTTCTTCCTAAGATGGATACCACCTCATTCTTGGCCTTCATTACTCAATACAAAACCTTCAGGTCCCAACAACGGAACCATTTTTTGGATCATTCATGTTTGCGCGCATCTTTCTTAACGTTGGGGGTTTGAAGACCCAGGGTTTGTCTAGATTTGACCAACAAAAACCCCAAGGCATGGGCATACCAATCCTCAGCCAAATACTAAAGAAGGTCTCACCCAAGATGTCATGAGGATTGCAGAGACCATTTTGTCTTGTATCGATGATGATGAAGTATTATCTACATAGAAATCCATCTGGATTGGCATTTAGACAATCCATTGAAAACTACTTAACAACTAATAGTATGTAACAAAAACACACGCACTCAATTGACATATGATTAACACATCATGAGACCAAAATAAATGCAACTTTATTATCTCCATTCAACCATCACAAGCATACATTAAGCAATTGATAAATTGGCAGCAATAGAGTCTTGCTCTCTTAAACATTTTCCCAGTGTTACATTACACAATGCCATGCACTTTCCTTCAAACTCTGCAAAAGTGACATACTCAGACTTACAATCAGAGACATTAAAAAACATAGGCCCGAGGCGAGCTCAAGGACAACAATACCCACAACCATCAAACAACAACCAATTGACTAACTCTCTTTCATTTGTTGTTGCTCCTTTTTATTTGCTTCTCGGCTCTAGCGCTCTGTAACTTTCATTTCATCCCCACTGACTCCTATGACTGCCAGTCCTGCATGCTTTTGTCACCCGCATGCATTCCATGTAGCCTCTTTAGAATCGTGGTAATCTCAACTAGCTTGTCATCTCACCTTCTTATTGTTGCAAGTTCCCTCATGTTGACTATAGTAATCATTTGGGGAGATTTATTGAAGATTATTTTCTTGATTCCAGCATACATACGGTTTCTTTATTTATGGTGCACATCATAAATCTTGGACCGTCGTGCATTGGCAAAACTTGAACTGTTGTGTGTGCCACCTGTCATTCCTCGTGCAAATGGTTGAGTGAACACAACACAAGAATAGGTATGCATAACTTTGTTTGTACGCATGCATGATATTTACCAAAAAAATTGGGTGCCAACAACATTTATTGTGGAATGTGATGCCTCAGGCCATGCCATTGGTGCAATTTTAATGCAAGGAGGAAGGCCCCTTGACTTTGAAAGCATCCAAATTAAAGGAAAAAACTTACTCAAACCCATTTATGAAAAATAAATGTTGGTCATACTAAATGTTGTTAATAAATGGTGTCCTTACCTAATAGGAAGAAACTTCAAAGTAAAAACAGATCATGATAGTTTGAAGTACTTCTTGGAGCAACGATTATCTTCAGAGGAGCAAAAAAAATAGGTTACAAAGATGCTAGGTTATGACTTAGACATTATTTACAAAAAAGGAAAACATAATGTTGTGGTAGACTCCCTTTCAAGGAAAGAAGAAGAATCAAAAGGTTCACTATGTGTTATTTCTATTGAAGAATCAAAAGGTTCACTATGTGTTATTTCTATTCTGCAATCTGATTGGGTGGAAGAATCAAGGATATAATGTAATCAAGATCAAGTGGTATGCAAGATCATTCAACAACTACAAGAGGACCCTAGTTCATTAGATAAATTTGTATGGAAGAATGATTTGTTATGGTATCATGATCACCTATATTTATGTAAGAATTTCCAACTCAAACAGAAGGTCCTTTTGGAATTGCACACTTCTCCTATAAGAGGACATTCATGATTTTTGAAAATGTACCATAGGATCAACAAGGAATTTTTCTGGGAAGGTCTTAATATTGATGTTCAAAATTTAGTGTTTGAATGTGGTGTCTACCAACAAAATAAGTTATAGAAAATCAAGATTCCAAGTCTCCTACAACCATTAGCTATACCAAGTCAATGTTGGGAAGAAATTCCAATGGATTTTATTACAGGTTTACCCAAATCCAAGTATAGCAGTCACAACATTCATGGGGACAATTCAAAGGCTACATAAAGTCCCCAAGATTATTGTAAGTGATAGAGATCCAATTTTCACTGGAAAGGAAATTGGCTCATAACTCATCTTACCATCCTCAATCCGAGCGGGAAAACCGAGATTGTGAATAAATTTCTAGAAGTATATCTTTGTTGCTTTGCATCTAATAAACAAACACAATGGGTTAAGTGGTTTCCCTTGGTGGAATGGTGGTACAACACATCCTTCTATACTTCACCAAAAATGTCCTCCATTTTTGGCACTTTGTGGATATTATCCTCTATCCATCACATCGCCCTTGAAAGGGATTGCAAAGGTTCAAGCAGTGGAGAACCACATAGGGCACCAAAAATATGTTCTCAAACTATTGAAGGACAACTTGGTTATGGCACAAAATAGGATGAAACAACAAGCATATCAATATCACAATGAAAGGGGATTTAAAGTGGGGGGTTGTGTATTTATGAGGCTACAACAATAGAAACAGATGTCCCTCAAGCAACAAAAAAAGAACAATAAATTAGCACCCAAATATTATGGCCCCTATAAGATTTTGCAAAGGATTGGAAGTATGACTTACAAATTAGAGTTGCCTCCATATTCACGTGTACATCCATTCTTCCATGTTTCTTGCTTAAAGAAGGTAATCGACAACAAGATCTCGGTCCAAACTAGAGATTAACGAAGAAGGGAAAATCATACTAGAACCAGAAACAATCCTTGAAACAAGGATTAAGCAATTGAGAAATCAAGCAATTACTGAGTATGTTGTCAAATGGAAGAACGTACCAGTAGAAGAGGTGAGATGGGAAGATCACTTCTTCATGCAGAAACACCTACAGTTAGTCAAGTGTTGAGGACAACACTATTTGAAGGGGAGGGTCATGTTAAGCCCTAGACAAAGCCCCATGTTATGTATAAAACCCCTTATTAAGCCCTGGATATTGAATTATTACATTTATAATGTTATATGTGTTTGTAGGCTAGAACCATTCATTGCACCCTTTCATTATAATTGTACCCATTTTCTCCTATATATATACCAAGGAGACCTAGTCTAAGGATCATCTTATCTCATCGTGTACAATAAATATATTGTAAAATGAAGTTTCCTCCTCAAAGTGAATTGTTATTCACTGATTTTTGTATCATTCTCAAGGAATTGGTTCATAACAATATCTTTATAAAATTATATCTTTGACAAAAGTAGAAATACTTGACCTAATGCCACATTCCCTCAACATTGCTATAGAGAAGATTGATTATATTACAAAAATTATTATAGATGCATTATACAACCAAGTATGGAGGAGAAGTGCAATGTAACAAATCTCTATAACATTAATGTGGCACAAGTCAACAAATAAAAAACACATAAAAAATAGTAACCATAATAACCATTGGCCTAGATCCATATTTCAAGATTTCTCAAGCTCTATGAAGGATCAAACTTATTACCCTAAGGAAGAAAATATCTTGTATTTTCTTGGGGACCATGTATTGTCAGGAATAATAAGGCATAAGCTGTAGTTGTACTACAAGGCATCACTATTCTAGCAAACAAAGGGGTGTCCAAAGTCATAATGATTGGTGAGTCCATTAATATCATAAGATCCCTTCATTATCAAACTCTACCATCTCATCTTTAGTTGTTTGAAATTTTTCATAGAGTGATGATTGTGGGAGATGAATTTAATATAATAGAGTTCTACCATGTCTTTCATAACCTCAACGTGGAGGAAAACATGCCAACAAATGAAGTGGTATGATCCACCTAGGAGAAAAGACACTATGGAAAAAGGAAGGGGCATTTTATGAACCACCATGTATCCCCCACCACGAATATCATTAAGGAGCAAGCGCTTCCAAGTAACATGTGTCCCTCCACATAGGTGATAAAAAGGAAATCAAACATTAGCTATTGCTTCACCTCATTCACTACACACTCCACTTACTCCAACACAATTATGAGTGGTATGGTGGTAGAGACTATTCCTACATGTGGGTTGAACTCTCTACATGGGTTTATTCAAGAAAAGAAGGCCACAAGGAGGCATTGTTCACCCAAAGAGGAAGAGCATGGCCTCTCAACTAGCTCTATGCATTACATTTTTAGGTATCCCTCACCACTATGTGTGTATCCATGGTGCATTGTCATTGCCAAAATAATTGTTTCCTTCTCTATGACTTGAAAGACTTGCAAAAAGGGCTAAAGCAATGGGAAAAACATATGTCAAAAACAAAGGAAATGTGACATATTTGAATCTGTAATGGAAACGTTGGAAACATGGATTAGAGAATTAGCTATAGGAAAATAATATGATCTTGTATCAATGTGCCATTGACACTAGTTAACCTATTCTCAGTATAAGAGAATGGATGAAGCATCCCAAGCCCTCATGATAGTTTTGTGATGTAAGAAAGTAGAGATGGTCTCAAACATTTTGTTCCATCGATGTTTGGTAGAACGCATAGTGACACATCTTAATCTCCCTTCTACATTCATGGTGTCTCCTTAACCTAGTAGAATGGACACTTATGTGGAATTTGCAACCTAAACTACCTTATACCTACATGAATCATGTTACTAACGAATATGTGTGTGTTGTTGAAGCCTCACTTAACCACTCTATCACCTTTGTTCTCACTGCTATGGAAAATGGTGACTCAACACCAAAGTGGATTTAGATTTTAAAACCCATTCTATGCTAAATTAATTTTATTTTCTATTTTCAAATGCATTGTTATTTTGTATTTATATTAGATCAATATAATTGACAATACACTTGTAGGTATTTTTTACCAAGTGCTCAAAATGTTTTAAATATATTTTGTGTGAAACTTTTATAATGGAAGGAGTAAAGCCTTCAATCCTAGTCTCCATTTTCTCTCCATTTCTTAATCTCTAAGTAGTTGGTGGTAAAAAAAAAACTGGATTAACTTAGTAGTTGGTGATAAAAAAAAAACTGGATTAAACACTTAAAAGATGTAAATATTTCAAAATGAAATATTTTTTATTTTTAATTTAAAAAATAGTATTTAGTAAATGTGCATTTTTATTTTTTATTTAAAAAAGTTTAATATTTAATAAAATATAGTTGTAAGATACATTTAAATTAGTAAATAATAATAATAATAATAAATTAATTAACAAAAATGTATTGATATATTTTGATTTAAATTCATTAAGAATAAAAAACACACTAATATAAATTTAAATTATTATATATAAATTAAGATAGATATGTTTTGATTTAAATTCATTAAGAATTAAGAGTTTAAGATTGAACATTTTTTCATTTCTTTTAATTTTTAAAAATAGATTTGGATTGAATTAAAAGTTTAAGATTAACATTTTTTTTCATTTCTCTTAATTCTTAATAATAGATTGGGATTGAAATCTATTTGCATTCTATAATAAATTTAAATAGAAATTTCTAATTTATTTATATATTAATAAAATTGTTTTTTTTTCACTATAAAATATATTTTACAATTTAATAATTTAATTTTTTTTAAGATGTTTTTGTCTTTCTTTTTCATACTGTTTTACTTACCTACCAAGTTTATCCAAAAAAGACCCACATCCATAGATACTTTCATGTTCAATCTCTAATTCAAATGTCTACTCTTCAATTTCTTGAAAAAGAAAAAGTTCACCTAACCAAGACCCTTATGTTTAATGGTTACTTCAGCTCTCAAATTAACATACATTTTGGCTAAGCCCTCAACCATAAATTGAATAACTCTTCCTCTTTTTTCCCACCCTTAGCTTTCATTTCTACTAATCACATTTCTAAAATTTTGGCTAAAATGAATATCAAAACCGTTTTGAAGCCCTATAAAACTTTAAAAGACCATTTAGATCATACATTGGCCATTGGCCAAAGTGGTAGATGCTTCAAATTCCGTGTCAAAGAACACATATCTGACACTACCCACAATAGCATCTTAAGTCAGTGGTTGTTGAACACTTTTTCAAATCTAAACAACTAATTTGTTTTGACCAAATCAAAAGCATGGCCTCAACACTCCACCATTCATCTTGGATCATTCTATAAACTTTAGAAATTGAAAAACATTCCAATAATTTTAATCCTCACCATGATGAATACAAACTCAGCCAATCCTAAAAGCCTATTATTTATCTCAGAGATCAATGTAACTAATTTGTTTTAACTTAATTCATTAACATATTTAACATAATCATGAGTGACATAAATTTCTGGCTTAACAGGGATGAAAGATAACCCAGTGAAATATCTATCTTCGCTTAAGTTAATACAATCGCTTTGCAGTGGATCGAATCATTGGCAATAGCTGGGATTACTAGTTGGAGCTTGAATTGCCAACAGTACTTCGGCAATATTCACTTGACTTTAACCATTGGTCGCCATCTATAAATGTAATGCTCAGAAACGGCGCAGCCTCATCGTCGCTGAGTCGACGAGACCAATTTACTCTTCTGAAGTCATCTGCCCCCGGTCCTGTGCATTTGTATTCTCCAAAGTACACCAGCCTAACACAGACGCAGACAAATACCAAACTTATATGATATTTGGAGCATTAATGAAAGTACAAGAACTGGGAAATTTTCATGAAAGGGATTGGGTATATTATATACCGATCTCTAGTAGGATCGCTCCAGTCCGACCATCCTTCTGGAGTGATTATATCTGCGATTTCTGTGTAGGAATAAACAACACGAGAATAGGTTCCCCATGCTCTCCCTAGGTATATACGTCCTGTGCCTGTAATTGAGCAATTCACAAAAGAAAACCCTGTTGTTTGGTCTGCAGACTGACGGCCGTGTGCTGCAATGGAACCCGTCACGGTCTCAGTACTACTGGCTGCCACCGAATGGAGCTCGCATTGCTGTATGGTTTATCATAAATATTTTATTGGAGTGAGTTCTTCATTTATACAAACAAATTATGACCAGAAATCATTATTCAATTTGTTGAATACCTCATAGAGAGATTGGCCAAATCCAAATATAAAGTCCACTGTTCCTTCGATAAAACATTGCTTGAAATAGTGGCGCCCATACTCGTCTAACAAAGTGTCTTGATTCCCATAAAATCGACACCTGTAAAATGCAGCTCTGTCCCCAGATACTGAGACTGCTACTGCTTGGGCTCCAACGCTCCCCACAGGTGGATCAGCAAAGTTCTGATCATCAAACGAAATTGAATTTAAAGGACTGCATAAGTATAAGATGCCCAATACAATAAGAAATTGAATTCACAAACATAGAAAGGCAAACATAAGTTGTGTGGATTGTTGTAATGTATAGTTGGAATTTACTTGGAAATTGAGGAAGTTGCTTATATAAATAATAGAATTTAAAGGACTGCATAAGTATAAGATGCCCAATACAATTAAAAAATTGACTTCACAAACATAGAAAGGCAAATAGAAGCTGCGTGGATTGTTGTAATGTATAGTTAAAGGAATTTATTTGGAAATTGAGGAGGTTGCTAATATAAATAAATAAAGTGTTGGCTAAAGGTTTTATTTTTTGTTTTTTTTTCTGGAATAGGATTAAGTAAATTTGGATAAAATCACTATTTTCTATTGTTTAAATTGTATTTCTGTGAAAAATCTTTGGGACACTCTAATTATATAAACTTAGTCATTCAAATCTGCAGATTCAACCATTCATCACCAGATTTAAGGCAAAATCAAACTGAAAAAACATTCAAAAGATAAAACTTTTAAACTACTGCTATAAATAATAGTGAAGGTTGCTGATATAAATAATAGTTTTGTATACTTGTTTAGTTTAAAGTCCAAATTTCTTCATAATATTAAGTTTCAGAAGGATATCCAATAAAGATTAACTCGAATGGAATGGAAGGATTAAAAGGAAATTATGATTACCTGAGTTTATGATAAGAAAAAAATTACTGCTATAAATAATAGTGGAGGTTGCTGATATAAATAATAGTTTTGTATAGTTGTTTAGTTTAAAGTCCAGATTTCTTCATAATATGAAGTTCCAGAAGAGTATCCAATAAAGATTAACTCAAATGGAATGGATGGATTAAAAGGAAATTATGATTACCTGAGTTTATGATAAGAAAGAAATTACTGCTATAAATAATAATGGAGGTTGCTGATATAAATAATAGTTTTGTATAATTGTTTAGTTTAAAGTCCAGATTTCTTCATAATATGAAGTTCCAGAAGGGTATCCAATAAAGATTAATTCAAATAGAATGGATGGATTAAAAGGAAATTATGATTATTTGAGTTTATGATAAGAAAGAAATTATGACAAAATTATCATTTATCAATGGAAACAAGGAAATGAAAAACATAAAAAGAGCAGAACATTTATACTTATCTTACAATTTAAACAAAAATTAAAAATGAGATGTATGTAATATTATATTTTTTATTTCTAAACAAACAATACAAAAAATTTCAATTAAATATAAATATTTGAATAGTATAGATAATTTGTTAAATTTTTATATAAAATAAATAAATGATTATATTGATGATGATGATTAATGTAGAATTGGTATAAGTATTGGATTTTAAGAATGATAAGAAATTGTTTAAATTTCTTTACAATTTTATGATATTAAAATAAGATTTTTATAGTTTTGATTGTTTAGAAGATGAGAAAGAAAAGTTAATATTGTGAGAAATATTTTGAAATTATAATCCAATTTGAATATACAAAAAATATTAAAAAAATTAATGTAACAAAGATTCTTACATCCCATAACTTTCTGGGAATTGGGAGTTGTTCATAACTTTCTGGGAATTGGGAGTTGTTCATAGATAGAGACATCTTTAAAAGATAAGGATTGAGACTAAATATATTTTTTTTTGTTTAATTCATGTTGTCTTATAAATTATGTTTGTATTCTTCATCTGATCTTATAGATCCATTCTGCAATATGAATTATGTTTATATTCTTCATCTGATTTTATTATTCATCTGATCTTATAGATCCTGCAATATGAATTCTGTTTGTATTCTTCATCTGATTGTATTATTCATCTGATCTTATAGATCCTGCATTAACGTTAATTGAAAAATAAATAAATAAAAAAAATAGATTACTGGTCTAAGAGGCGAAGAGCTGCATCTGGACCTTACATGGAAGCTGATATCTCTTGCAATGAAGTCGGGGGCGTCTACTATGACTGATGCACTGAGCCTGGTGCTCCCAACAGTAGCAGCTGTGTCATTCCATGAGATGTGTGTAAACTCAGCGCCATCTCCATGTAAGGTGATGTTTGTCTTCATTATTCCAATATAAACCTTTTCTCTGTGATCAACACTACATGAATTAAGACTGTAATAATCATCACCAAACAACCATAACCAAAATAATAATAACCAATTCCTTCATTACCAAACAACCACAACCAAAATAATAATACCCAATTCCTATTTGATTAACAAACATATTCCACTCACAAATATACCCCTGCCTTGATCTGTATAACAATTCTTCTCTTACTGTCCTCAGGAACGTAATCTATTGCCTCCTGTACAGTTCTATAGTTACCAAATCCAAACTTGTCCACAACAATATAAATCGTTTCATCACAGACATCCAATGTAGCCAGTTCTGCCGAAGCTCCAGTGCTTTTACACTCTAATTCGCTTGAAGAATTAACATTTTCTGCCAATGTTCTCAGGATATCAATTGGATATAGCTGCACTCTGCCTAAGGAGGCTTTGAATGGAGAGTGTGCCCTAGAATTTAAATGTATTACTGATATTAATATACACATGGATGCAGCTATAACAACTAGAGAAGCAGTACCCTTCATGACAATATTACGCCGCAGAATCGAACGCAATGTGAAACGGATACATAATCAAATCTGAGATGTATTCTGACATTTAATTCTCCATTGGCATTGTCAAATCAAGGAATAATTCAAGGAAGCTACAGAAATTTCCGGCCATGGATATTGTATGGCCAAAAAAGTAGAATTTATACAGTTATAGACTACTGGTTAAAATATAAAAATATCCAAATTACAGTTAACAAATTGCAACGCCTTGATCATGGTACGCTTTTCCGTCTTTCTTTGTGGATCACACGATCGTTGTTGTCATTAGATTTCCCCCCGACGGTTCCGTAAACACAATTCATTTCACCCCATTTTTAAACGAGTAACCTGTGCCAGGTTGGATTAGGAAGGTTGCTAAGTTATCAAGGTAGTTTCAAGACTTGTAGGTTAATAGTGCAGGCGATTGGTCGATGGTAGTTTGGTGAGTGTTGCAAAGGTGATCGCATATTGGAAGAATTAATGGCCGTACTAGGTTTACAAAGAGGTATTCAAAATAAAATATTTGTATCGTTTACTTAAAATAAAATATTTATAATTTTTTTATTTATGTTTAGAGAAGATACAGATTTTTCATTTATGTTCAGAGATGATACACGATATGGGATTAGGATCATATGGAGATTTTTTTTTAAATTACATTTATATATCTTATTTTTCAAATGTGATCTTATTTTGGCCATGTTTTAAACAAATATTTTCAATATAAGGATTTATTTGTTTTGTTGACAACCTAAGCAAACTAAGTGTTTATATATTACTTGTTCATGCCTAGCAAGATGTGCCGAGGAAGATGTAGCATCATATGGACTTCATCCTCAATTTCCCTTGTTTGTAAAAAAAATTCATCTTAGTACTTTTACTACCCTCAATTGGCAAATTATATGTTTTTTATGAGTAGATATTTTCTTTTTGAGGTAGTGTGTTATGTGTAAGTAATCATTGGGTTGATACATTAGTATAATCTTTTTTTTTCTCTCTGAACTTGCTATAACTTATTTATTACTTTCTTTTATACCTAGTCTAGAATGACTAATTGTTTATCAAGAAAATATTCTTCTTCAATTCTATGGGGAAGGTGTTGTCACATAACATTACTTAACATATGCCAAGTCTCGAATGACTAATTGTTTATCAAGAAAATATTCTTCTTCAATTCTATGGGGAAGGTGTTGTCACATAACATTACCTAACATATGTGACAACAACAACATCAAAAATTACATACCACATGCATTACACACACACGCACACCCATCTAGATCCATCTTAACTTCAGATCTACCAATCGTCAAGAGGGATCTAATCCTTAGAGGTGCAAACCCTTTTTTAGAGTGAAAAACTTAGGAAACATTTACACCTCGAGGGATTTGACCCTCTCGACCCTTGGTAGATCTAGAGTTAAGATGGATCTAGGTTGGTTTAATCTATTTCATCCTATCGCAATACCAACCCTAGTTATCTTGAGTTCCAATATTCTTTTGGTGTGGCAAGTTGTTCCTGTCCATATGTCTTATTTTGAATACATGTGTCATAAATTAACACAATGTTTAGCCCGATGAATTAGCTCGAGTGGTTGAGTGTTGTGAATTACAAGTAGGAGGTCTAGAGGTCAAGTCCTCATACTGGCTACCTCTCTGGATATTGTGGGCCTCACTTGATGTCCCCTCCAGGTTAGGTTGCCAAAACTACAACTGACCGATTTACTTTTTGTACCATCCTCAGAATGAACTAGATTATTTTTTTTTAAGGCATTAAGATGTCTTTGGAGACTCTCTTTGATATTTGCTCATATAATACAATATCATCTACATAAATCAACAATAATGAATATTAATTTCCTAAATCTTGATTTTGATTTGAGTTAGTCTATAAATAAACTAAATAATGTTGGAGAGAGAGGAGATCCTTGTTTCACCCCGATATTACTATTGATTTTGACTTTCTTGCTTCCATTTCTAAAAGGCTTTAGCAAAATCAACAAATCAAATATAGCCACTAGTACCTTTCCCTCGCACTCTCTAAACAAAATTTTTAAGAGTTACTATGTGGTCAATGGTTGAGTGCTTAGGTCAAAAACCAGCTTACCAAGGAGCCCCGATATTGTTTTCTTATACCATTTACTTATTTTCATCGAGTCTAGAGTAGTGCCAAAGAACTTGGCTACTAGTGTTGATTGCACCGAGAGAAGTGAGGTGCACTCTACAACCCATTATTGAAGAGATTGTAATGTCCATCCCACCCAACATATGTCGGTTAAATATAATATTTTGTACAATTATTTGTATAAAAAAAAAATACTATATAAGCATCAAATCATATCAAACATTCGAATAAGAGGAATCTAAAGCAATTTTTCATAGAGATACCAAACATTTTTCTCTCTATACATATCTATATATAAAACCACACCAACGTAGAACCATCTTAACTAAGGATCCTTTAAGCATAGAGAGATTTGCTTCTCATTTTTTTAGATTCCTCTTAGTGCTTAATAGATATGAAGTTAAGATGGATCTATGCCGATGGTTATGTAGTTTCTCACATTATTTATACCATCACCTTTATGAATAACTATCACTTTACTAACATTCTAGTATGAGGAAAGATGTGTCATATGACTTGATTGAATATATCATTGAGTAGTGCATCTAAAGGTGAAGCTCCCAATTGACCATTTTAGTTCTTAAACCATGATGATCAAGTTTCTTTACTTGGAAACGTGCTTAATCCCACCTCTTTATCTTCTTCTGAAATAACCTCTATTTCTTTCCTGAGAAAGTCACATTGGAATCCTTTCCCTTAATTCTTTCTCATCAATTTCACCCACATGTTATCATATCTTCCTCCATTATCTCCCACAAATGCAAGATTCATGTCCATCAATTTTTTGGATGATGATTGAAGGTGCCAATTAACTCCTCTTGCCTTATTCTAAGAAAGTTTATTTCGTTCCTATGCAAAAAAAATTGTATTCATTCATCCAATGTGTCCCCTCATATGGACTAGCATTTAGTAGTCTTTTCAAATTGATTTTCATTCTTCATCATGCCAACCATTTCTTATTTTTCCATATTGAAAGCATTCATCCTTTAGCTATACTAAAAATTTTAATAAAATCTTGCTCCTTTCCTTTAAAAAAATAGGTCATGTGACATTCTCAATTCTCTTTCTACTTGTCGGTAAAATATGTTTTTTGGTAGTTTAATATTCATATAGGATTTTCGATAGTTATGTTTTTTACTTCATCTTTAGCCACTCTATTAAGAGAAAAGAAAATGGGCATATGAGGAGATTTTAGAAGTTAAATACTAATCCAAAAGTTGTCCATTTGATAAATTGTTCTCTCGTGTGCTATAAAATAGTTCATTACTCTCACTCCATATTTGATTTGGCAAGTATATCCTCTTGTCCCAATAAAATGTGATGTATCATGACAAATCGAAATCTCAAAGTAATTGTATAGAGATAGTAAATGTTATCCATCACTTGGATGTCACTTGTATCCACTAAAACCCTGGACCATCCCTTCCCTCTTATGTCCTCCATAACAATTTCTTTCATCCACGGGGAATATCTATCCTCTATAAACATCTTTTCTTGCACATAACCTACACTGATATTAAAATATCTAACTAGAATTACTTCTCCCACTTGTAAAAGATCTCAAATATCCATTACTAGATACATAGCACGGTCAAGATCTTGAAATATGTGTGACATATTATACACTGGAGAGTAAAGAGGGGAAAATTAACAAGCAACTATGAAAATAGTTTCCTAGCTTCTATTCACTTCAAGCCATAATTTGTCTATTACTATCAAATTCGATGACAAATATTTTATTTTCATAACATTTACATATAAAATAAGCCACAACCCAAGTGGCCTTCCCCCGAATAACCTTCCTCTAGTATTATCTTGAGATTTTGCATATTCTATTTATAAAATGCTTGTATGTCATTGTATTTCCCCACATTCATACTCGTAAATTTCTAGAACAAAGAACACATCAAGATTATCTAAAAAAGATTGTAAAACATCTTTTTTCCACTGAAAATTCCACATTATATTGATAATAATATAATCTTTTTACAATATCAGAAACATCACTAACAAAGACATCCCATATATGGATAGTCCAGTACATAGAAAGGTAGCCATGTAGTCCAGATCAAAGACCAAAAAACTAACTAGATCCATCATCTTCAGCATAATGGCAAAAAATTATGATCAGGGCTAGGCTCCTCTATCCAAGAGGAAAACAAAATAATACTAAGGCTTGCCCCAAAAAAGAACATGGACAAAGAGAGACCCCGAGAAATTCAATACATATTTATGAAAAGGGTAGGGCCCTCATGGCCATCAACCCATTGACTATAGGCAATTCTCCCTCGACTACTGTAAAGAGCCTTTTTTGAAAGGCAATCAGCTTCTTTGTTTTCTTCCCTATAAATGTGCGCAAAGGAGATAGACCTGAAAAGCAGGACGAGTTCATCTATTCTATCCTTCCAGCCATCAAGATTTGCCACCATTAGCACTCCTTTCTTATTAAGCCAATCAATGACTATCTTGGAATCCCCCAAAACATGTAAATCATAAACTGTGGGTCTAGCGGCAAGAGTTATTGCAGCCCAAGCTCCCATAAGCTCGGCTCTGGAATTTGTTCCTTTTCCACAATTTAGGATCCATCTATATTCTCTATGGTCATAAAGCTTTATGACACCACCAAACCCACTAAGAAGACCATTCTGTTGAGCAGCCCCATCAAACCAAGCAAGAGATTTGTCTTCGGGAAGAGTTGTAGGAGTAAACTTTTGAATACGAACTTTTTGAAATTTCTTTATAACACCCAAAGCTCCTCGGGAAAGATAAACAATTCTCTGCAGTGAAGGCATCCTTTCCTCAAAGATAGACTTATTCTGGTCTATCAAAATGTACCAGCATATATAGGCCGGAAGAGGATGTTAATAGATTTCTAAGATGCCCAATTTTGGAAGCATTCATTCACCGTTAAGTCTTTCCATCCATTAGAAAGAAACGCCTTTTTAACTTCCTCCCAAACTAATATAGTAAAGGAACAGTTTACAAATATATGTTTTGTTGATTCTCTTTTATTTTTGCACAGAATACATATACCTGGCCCCTTCCATCCTCTCTTCTGCAAATTTTTCCAGGATAATATCTTGTTTTCAGCTAAAAGCCAAACGAAAAGCTTTATCTTCAAAGGGCAGTCCCACTTCCAAAATTTTCTCCTCCATCCACCTAGTTTCAATTTCCACAGTTTATTGGATAAAGCTTCATAAACATTTTTAACGGAAATATGGCCAGACAAATCACCCCTTGTCCAAATCAACTTGTCTTGTTTATCCACTAAAGAAATACCAGAGCCAATCAAGCTCTACATGTAGTTATCCCATTCCACTACAATATTCTCTTCCAACCCCAACTCAACACTGTTAATCCAGCTTGAACCAACCGCGCTCCGAATCATCCTCTGGCTCGCTTGATATAATATATGTATATCCTTTTGATTTAGTTGATTCAACAGTTCCTAGGACAAAAAGGCATCCCGTCGCAGGCCTGATATAACATCTTTCCCGACTATAATTGAGTGTCTCGAGCCCGGATTCCAAGCCATCCACTGAAGAATGATAGGAAATGTGTTTCGTGTATTTTTCCATGACTGAGATCCATAAGAATGGACTGAATCCTCCGATCGTAACCATGTCGGGATTGATCCATGCAGGAAGTATTTGTCCTTTTGCATCCTTTTCCAAATACTTGGATTCATCAGAGCTCTCCACAAGGTGTTTGAAGCCAAAACTCTGTAGAAGACAAAAATATTCTGAAGGCCCCAACCTCCATAATGTTTGGGTCTTGCTATGGATTTCCAATTGCATAAATGATACCTATGCTTGAAATTGTTTCATAACCAAAGGAAAGAGATGCTCGTCTTGTGAATCCTATGAAGAAAAGTAATCGAAATATGTGCAAGAGCCATCCAGTAGATAGGTTGGCTCTCTAAGACCACCTTTATCAAAACAAAACGTCCCCCAAGGGATAACCATATGTTACACCAGTGTGTTATCCTAGTCTTGAACTTGTCGATTAGCCATTGCCAATCCTCTGATTTATAACTATATGGTGTCAACACATACCCCGGATATTTAAAACCCAATGCAAGCTCTTTACAGGAAAAAAGAAGAATGTCTTGTATAGACCAAAGAGTTTCTGGAGAGACCCTCGAGTGTAGAAAGACGAACTTCTGAGCATTTATCACCAGGCTCGAGGCACAACAGAACACTTGTAGAATAAATTGTATTTTCTCCCACTCCGCTGGGGATGCTCTTGTCATAATTAGAATATCATCAACAAATAATAGATGAAGAACCTTAATCAATCTGGAGACCTTAATTCCAGAAAGAGTACCTTCAGTTTGTGTTTTTTTTAGATCAAGACTAAGAGCTTCCATAACCATGATGAAAAGTAGGGGCGACAGTGGGCAACCCTATCTAAGTCCTCTATTGCTTTTGAAAAAATTAGAAGCCTCCCCATTAATCAAAATTGCATAATTTGTAGAGGAAGCGCAAGCCATAATCCAATTGGTAGTTGGAAGACCGAAACCACACTGTAGCAGAATTAACTTAGAAAATCCCAATTGGTACAATCATAAGCCTTTTTTAAATCGAGTTTCAGAATTATGGCTTGTAGTTTTTTACTTTTAATATTGTGTAAACACTCTTGAGCAGTACCAATAGCATCGAGAATTTGCCTACCTTTAAGAAAACCCAACTGCTCTTCTCATAGTGATCTCGAAAAAATTGGTCTAATTCTCTTTGCAATCACTTTTGTAATTATCTTGTAGCATAAATTGCATATAGCTATAGGACGAAAATCACTGAACACTAAGGGATTATTCACTTTGGGAATCAAGGCCAAAAAAGTTGAATTAATCGAACTGATAACCTCCCCTCTAATTCTTGTTTCTTCAACCATATCTAATAAATCTTGTCCAACCAAATCGAAAAAGGATAAGAAGAACTCAACAATCCATCCATCTGGGTCGGGACTTTTGTCCTTAGCAAAACCCCTTAGAATCTCATAAATTTCATCCTTTGAAACAACCTTTTCCAGTAAAAGTAATTCATCCTCCTGCACAAATATTGGGAACAACCTCACAGAGTTGATCTGATCTTCAATAGTATTCTGACCTGTATTACTAAAGAAAGATTTGAAATAATTTATTGCTTCTTTCTTGATGTCTTGTTGCCCCATATGTATGCCCCCGTGTCATCCTTTATCTCCCAGATATATTTTTTATTTCGCCTATAGCTAGCAAAATGGTGAAAGAACTTAGTGTTCTTATCACCACTTTTAATCCATATCGCTTGACTCTTATGTCGCCACCTTTCTTCCTTTGCCAGCAATAACTTCTTCCTCTTTGCTTCAAGTTCGAACACGATATGACCATTGTTTTCAAAACAAAAGTTGTGTGTCATCTGTTCATATCTATTTTCGAGTGCCTCTTCAATATTATCCAAGTCCAACATATCCGGAAGACGCTTCTCCTTAGCCCATAGTTTAACACGCGCTTTTAAAGAAGTGAGTTTCCCAACCAGTCTTCGTTGAGCACCTGTAATATGATGTAGAACCGGATCATTCCAAACATCGCTTACCAACTCCGCAAAGGAATCCTCACCAATCCATACAGGGTTTAGTTTGAATGGATAAGCAATCGTTGGAATCCCCACACCAAACTCAAGGAAAATCGGAGCGTGATCAGACAAGGAAGGAAATTGTACTCAAGTCCTATACCTCAAAGTAGAAGCAATGAGATCCTCAGCTACACAAATCCAGTTGAGTCATTTTGTTATAATTTCATCCCTAGACCATCCATTCTTCCACGTAGGTATAATCTCTGCAGGAGCAACATCCACTAAGGAGTTTTTTAAAAAGAGCGATTTGAAAAAACCCGCCAAAGAGTCTCGTAATGTTGTATGTACCCAAACCTCCACAGATGAAGTAGTGAAATTCATATCTCCAGCAATAATAAGATCCCTATGAGCGAAAATACATGTAGCATCCACAGAATCCCAGAAAGATTTTCGATCCTGACATGGTCCGTAAACATTCAAAATTAATATCTTTATGTTGTCCATTAGGGAGTGTCCTGACAAAAAAATACGACCATTTCTTAGCTAGGGGTAGAAAAAACAAATTGGATCCCAAGAAGCAAGTAATCCACCAGATGTCCCCACAACATGACGCAGACCCCCAACCCTCAGGTCGAGGTCCTTACAGGATCTTTCAATTTTGTCCCTTAGAGTCTGACTGGCTCTTTTATTTCCTCTTGGAAATTCCTTACACACCCAACTGAGTGTATTTCGCAGGTCCTTCTAAGTTATGCTCACGTGATCTTTGCACTGGCATGAAATCCACGATCAACATCCAACTGACATTGGGACTTTCCCCTTTTCCGTTCGAGATACCGGATTTCGCGAGTTCGCGAATCCTGTTGTCGAGTGCCTTACCTCTTCGACCTCTGAAACCCGAAATACCAAACACACGACTTTTCTTGCCACTTATTTTGGATTTTCGGGACTTGAGTGGACGACCAACACACGTCCCTCTTTCCTTATGATTTTCTGGTTTCCGAAATTCCTCCCCTTATGATCTTTCAGAATTTTCCCTGACGTTTGACCAACCTTATGACCTTCGTCACACGTGTCCTCCAACAAGTACCTGGGACCCTGCCTTTTCAGCTTCCTGCTTCTCGTGATTTCGAGAGTTGTGATGACGTGCAACTCTACCTCTCGACTCCCGGAGTCCCGAAACCCGAATTGTCGTAATCCCGAAAATCCACTTTAAGTTCTATCGCGCTTCGCGACTTCGGGATTTCCCTTTCACTATGTCTCGTCCCTTGTCATCAGGATTCTCGGTATGCCGAACCCTGAAATACCGAAATTGTGCTATCCCACTTCTAAGGAGATCAATGGCTGTGGTTCTTCCCTTGATCCGACGGCTGGCGCAATTTCACGTATCGGGAGTTCGTGATGCTCTCGATTCCAATCACTGTCTCCTCAAGATCCCAGATCCCGAAATGCCAAAATGCTCCTCCGCAACTTCTTCGCGTTTCGCGATCTCGGAGCTTCTGATGTGGAGTTCTCTACTCCTTGTCAATGGAAATGCCGAAATGTTGATTCCCGAAATGCCGAAAAAAATGTCATGTCGCGATTTTTGATTTTAGACTTTCCTCCCTCCTGTGTCCCAATCACTCGTCCTCAGGACCTCCGAAACCCCAAATTCTGAAGTTCTGAAATTCCGACCTCGTCGTTCTTCGCCTTTATACACAAAAACTCTTTTCGCTTTTTGGGGATTTGATCGACCAAAGGTTTCGTCCACACTTTGGACTTATGACCCCCGAAATGTCGAAATGATCTCGACGGTCCAATAATCGAAATCAACGATCCACATTAACTCCTACCTTTCAAAGATGGATCTGTCCAACGTTTAACTTCCCCGCAACTTTCTTGGATCCTACAGTCCTCGCTATTCTGGGAGTTCTCCTCGGAGAATTTCAACCGTTCAATTTCCTCCTCAAGAACCTCTGGTTCAAAATCGACTCTGTGATCCTTCTCTGGGACGTTACTTCTGCACACAACTTGGGCTTCCTACTTTCTCTTGAATGATTCAAAGGCCCTAACCCTTCTGAGCTTTCTTCGCAACTCATGTCTTCAAGGAGTCTTCCGCACACACTCCTTGTGGCGATCCTCCAAATACTTCAGCGTACTTGAACTCCTGACTCTGTGCACTTTCTCGGCAACAGCAATCCTTCAATCTCTCAACCTTAGTTGATAAGTTCTAAGGTCTCAACCTGCCTGCGCACACCTTGCACGGCTTCTGTGCTTGTCTTGCACTTCTACTGGAATGAGAACAACGGTATCCCTCCTGAGCTTTCAGAGATAAACTCTGAACCCTGTCAACGCACACCTTGCGGACACTTCCACTGCACTCCTTGCAGGAACTTCTCTCACTCAGGAAGAGAAACAATTGAAACTCATTTTCTCTCTCTCTTAGTTTTCAAACATCCAACATGAAAACATACATTCACACACAGCATAATAACAAATGCATGAACGAGAGAATAAAACAACCATAAGCATGGCATTCAACATGTATACACAGAAAGCATTATAACACCATGAGTCTAAATCAAAGCTTCATATATTAATTCAGAACTTTTGTACATGGGTTCTTCTCTACAACTCTCTACTTCTTCTCTATGTTAATGTCCTTAATGATCTAATTCTAATCGATACAATGATACAAAGGTGAGGGTGTCTATAGTCGTTTTCCCTCCTGTTCCTAAAACTGTCTAATCTGGAATTTAAATCTACCTACTTTCATTAACTATGCATAAATGCCTCTACCTCCTACAAATGAGAGCGAATCGCTCATGATCCGTTTACAATATGCAAGTACGCTTCCCTTTAACCATTATATTAATGCTTCAAAACATTTCCAAAACATGTAAAATGTGTGTTGCACTTTCCAGTTGTCTTATGCCTTCATGCTCGCTTTGTTGGATGCTTGCGATGCTCCTGCATCATACTCTCTCGCCTGAAAATTTTCATGAACTCCTGTTCATGAGGTCTTGCACGGTCTGTCCATGCTTCCGAATTTCTGCTTCATCCTCCCAACTGGCATCTTCAACTAGATGTCCCTTCCATTTGACCAAGTATTCAAAATACTCTTTCCTCTTGGTCCTCCTGCTGACCCTCTTATCAATTATACTTTCCATCTGTGGCTTTGCAGCTATAGGCATTTGTTTAGTCCATTGAACCTCTGTCTGTTCACTGTCTGCTCCTGCTTCTTCAGCTCTGTAAGGGTACAAATCTGAGATGTTGAATGTCGGTGAAATTCTGATCCCATCAGGTAATTCAATCTCATATGATCCCATCAGGTAATTCAATCTCATATGTGTTTGCCCCAAATTTCTTCACGATCTTGCATGGTCCAATCTTCTTCATCTTCAAATCTTCTTCATCTTCAATCTGTTATATGTTCCCCTTGGGAACCTTTCTTTCCTCAGATGTGCAAGAATCAGATCGTCGACTTCAAATTGAAGTTCTCGCCTGTGTTGATCTTCTCTGCGCTTGTATTCTTGATTCGAATTTTGCAATCACTCCTTGACTTGGTTATGAAGCTCCTTCATCGCTTCTACAAAATCCTCTACACTAGCACTCCTGAATTCAGTTTGTTTCAAATCTTTCAATTCAGAAACTCCTCTTGGTTGCATTCCATACACAATTTGGAATGGACTCTGCCCTGTGCTTCTGTTAAATGAATCATTGTAAGCAAATTTCGCCTGTGGAAGAATGTGATCCCACTGACTGTGGTGTTCAATCACTAGGCTCCTTAGCAAATCTCCCAAGCTTTTGTTTACAACTTTTGTTTGCCCATCCGTCTGAGGATGATAAGCTGAGATAAATGACAAATTTGTCCCTAGCTTCTTCCATATAGTCCTCCAGAAATGTCCCACAAACTTGGTGTCTCGATCTGAAACTATACTTCTTGGTAAGCCGTGAAGTCTGACAACTTCCTTGAAAAACAGGTTCGCAATATGAGTTGCGTCGTTGGTTTTCTGACATGGCATGAAATGTGCCATCTTTGAAAATTTGTCTACCACCACAAAGATTGAATTAAATCCTCTTTGTGTCCTTGGAAGCCCTAATACAAAATCCATGCTCACTGCATCCCATGGCCTTTCAGGTATGGGTAACGGTTGGTATAACCCTGTGTTCTGCCTTTTTCCCTTTGTGTGCTGACAAATTCTACATCTGTCCACAAATATTTTGACATCGGTCCTCATCCCTGACCAAAAATATGAGCCATTTAATTTCGAGAACGTTTTGTCATGACCGAAATGTCCACCCAATCCTCCACTATGTTTTTCTTTCAACAGATTCTCCCTCATGGAGCATTTTGGAATACATAATTGATTGCCTCTGAATAATAATCCATCCTGGATCATATATTCGGTCCACTGGCTTCTATCCCTGAGAATTGGATTCTCAGATGCCTCATATGCCTCTTTAAAATCTGGATCGTCTCTGTACATTTCTTTGAGATTATCAAAACCCAAAGTTTTGACTCTAAATTCCTGCATAAGCAAACATTTCCTACTCAAAGCATCAGCAACTTTGTTAGCAGTTCCATAAATATGTTTAATTACAAAAGTAAAATTCTACATGTATTCAACCCATTTAACATGTCTTTGGTTCAATTTCTCCTGTTGAGTCACGAATTGTAAGGCATGATTATCACTGTACAAAACAAACTCTTTAGGAACCAAATAAAGTCTCCATTTCTTCAGCGCTTGTATGACTGCATAAAATTCTTTGTCATATGCAGAGTACTTAACCTTTGCTTCATTCAGTTTCTCACTGAAGTATGTGATCGGTCTATCGTCTTGGCTCAAGACCGCTCCTATGGCAAATCTATTTACATCACATTTGACCTGAAACGTCTTGTTGAAATCTGGCAACACCAAAATTGGTTGTTTAGTAATCTTCCTTTTCAACAGATTGAAACTTTTCTCTGCTTCCTCTGTCCAGTGAAAACATTTATGTCTTTTCTTCACTGTTTCCATCATCGGTGCGCTAATCCCACCGAAATTTCAAATGAATTTCCTGTAGAAACTAGCTAATCCATGGAAGCTTCGAACCTCAAATACACTTTTCGGTGATGGCCAATTTTTAATTGCCTCTACCTTTTCTGGATCCATCTTCAGCTCATTTGCAGAGATAACAGAACCCAAATAAATGAGTTATGTCCTCATAAATGTTGATTTCTTCATATTTATCAGCAACTTCTCTTGTTGTAATCTCCTCATCACTGTAGCTAAATGCTTCAAATGTTCTGCTTCTGTTTTGCTGAAAATTAATATATCGTCCAGATATACAATGATGAACTTCCCGATAAACTCTTTCAGGACTTCATTCATCAATCTCATGAAAGTGTTGGGCGCATTTGTTAAGCCAAACGACATAACAAGCCATTCATACAGCCCTTCATTTGTCTTGAATGTTTTCTTCCATTCATCACCTTCTCTCATTCGGATTCGATGATATCCTCTCTTCAAATCAATCTTTGAAAAAAAATTCGCTCCACTCAAGCAATCCATCAAATCATCCATCCTTGGCAAAGGAAATCTATATCTGATGGTAATCTTGTTGATTGCCCTCGATTCTGTACACATCCTCCAGCCTCCATCTTTCTTTGGGATGAGCATTGTTGGAACATCACACAGACTCAAGCTCTCTCTAACCAATCCTTTGTCCATTAAATCCTGGACTTGTCTCTTGACCTCTTCATTCTCCTGTGGTGTCAATCTCTACGCTGCCTTGTTTGGTAAACTAGCTCCAGGTATAAGATCGATGTGATGACTTATTCTTCTGATTGGTGGCAATGAACAAGGTAGTTCGTCCACTACTATATCAGTAAACTCTTCTAGCAACTTCTGGATTTCCTCTGGTAAATCATCCACTCTTGTACTGGTTAAAACAATTCTAGGCTTCCTGACCATGATGAATTGTGTATCTTCCTTCTTCTTAACCTCTTTAAGAAGTTCCTTCCCACTCATGAGAAGTACAGTGTTGCTCACCTCTGGTTTCACTTCTTTATCCTTAATCAGCAGCAACATGTGAGTTCTCCCATTCTTCTCCAAGGTGTATGTGTTATTTCTCCCATCATGAATCACATTCCCGTCATATTGCCACAGTCTACCCAGCAATAGACGACAAACATCCATGGGAATGACATCACATAATATTTCATCCTTGTATCCTCCTATTTTAAATTCAACTAAACATTGTTTAGTGACATTTACCTGATGTCCTTTTTGTAGCCATGAAACTTTGTATGGGCTTGGATGTTCAATAGTCTCCAGATCCAGCTTTTCTACCATCTCTGTAGAAACGAGATTGTTTGTGCTACCATTGTCCACAATGACTTTGCATACCCTGTCTTTGGTCTGTCAAGCAGTCCGAAAAAGTCTGTACCTTTGGGCTGGGTTCTCTGCCTCCTTCTCTGGCGTTAAGAGAACTTTTCTCATCATCAAGGATCTTCCACCCTCAGCATCTTCTGCCTCAACATTTCGTCCTTGTGCTTCGGCAATGTGAGTTTCACCTCCTTCTTTCTTTCTATCTGGACATTCATAGGATTTGTGTCCATTTTTTCCACAGGTAAAGCATTTTATTTCTCCACCTCTGCCTCTTTCTCTTCCTCTGGTTCGAGGAAAAGTATTTCTATCAGCATATTGTCCTCTCTGTGAGCTTCCACCTCTCTCAGTTTGAGTTTGAGGTTTCTTCCACTCTTCTTTAGGTTTTTTATTCTTATCCTGGGCAATTGTTTTGCCTTTGGCTTGACTTCTACCTCGGCCTCTTTGACCTTGCTTTCGGCTCAGCTTCTCTTCAGCTTTAAGAGCCATCTGATAAGCATCCTCCCCATTCTGAAGGCTCATCATGCTCATCTCATCCTGAATGTCATATCGCAGACCATTCATGTACCCGGAAACCTTTTCATCATCACTTTCCCGATGACCTGCTCTGATGTTTATCCTGTAAAACTCTTCAGTGTATTATTTCACTGACATCAGCTTCTGTCTCAAATTCTGCATTCTCCGAAACTGAGTAATTTGATAATCCTTGGGTATGAATTTGGCTTTCATCTTCGCAACCATCCTATCCCAGCTTTAATCTTTGCAACGTCTATCAGCCTGTAGTTCATCCCACCATAATGTTGCATGTCCTTTAAGTCTTGTGACAGCATGTTTGACCTTCTTGTCTTCCTCAATATCCTCATAATCAAAATATTTATCCAAAGCTCTAATCCAGTCCAGAAGTTCTTCTACATCCAAGTTTCCTTCATATACTGGGATGTCCACTTTCGCTTTGGCACCTATCCTCGCAACAACCCTGAATAGGCGTTCATCTGTTGCATCTTCGACTGCAATTTCTTCTCCCTCGTTTCCAGCTTCATTTTCACTTTCAGCCTCGCTGATATCCCCAGTGTTGATTGTGCGCCTCTGCGCTGTCTCCATGGCATCAAGCCTAGCACGTAGTTCATGCATTTCCCTTTCCACTACTGGATCAGGCATTGACCTCTCTCTCCTTCTCAGTGGCATGGCTGCAAATCTTTTATCTTTTCTCTGCTACAGAAAGCAAAGAACTCTTACTCGCTCTGATACCACACTGACGCAGACCCCCAACCCTCAGGTCGAGGTCCACACAGGATCTTTCAATTTCGGCCCTTAGAGTCTGACTGGCTCTTTTATTTCCTCTCAGAAATTCCTTACACACCCAACTGAGTGTATTTCACAGGTCCTTCTGAGTTATGCTCACGTGATCTTTGCACTGGCATGAACTCCACGATCAACATCCAATTGACATTGGGACTTTCCCCTTTTCCCTTCAGGATACCGGATTTTGTGACTTCGCGAATCCTGTTGTCGAGCGCCTTACCTCTTTGACCTCTGAAACCCGAAATACCAAACACACAACTTTTCTTGCCACTTATTTCGACTTTTCGGGACTTGAGTGGACGACCAACACACATCCCTCTTTCCTTATGATTTCCCGGTTTCCGAAATTCCTCCCCTTATGATCTTTCAGAATTTTCCCCGACGTTTGACCAACCCTATGACCTTTGTCACACGTGTCCTCCAACAAGTACCTGGGACCCTGCCTTTTCGGCTTCCTGCTTCTCGCGATTTCGGGAGTTGCGATGACGTGCAACTCTACCTCTAGACTCCCGAAGTCCCGAATCCCGAATTGTCGTAATCCCAAAAATCCACTTTAAGTTCTATCGCGCTTCGCGACTTTGGGATTTCCCTTTCACTATGTCCCGTCCCTTGTCATCAGGATTACCGGTATGCCGAACCCTGAAATACCGAAATGGTGCTATCCCACTTCTAAGAAGATCAACGGCTGTGGTTCTTCCCTTGATCCGACGGCTGGCGCGATTTCGTGTACCAGGAGTTCGTGATGCTCTCGATTCCAATCATTGTTTCCTCGAGATCCCGGATCCTGAAATTTCGAAACGCTCCTCCGCAACTTCTTCACGTTTCGCGATCTCGAAGCTTCTGATGTGGAGTGCTCTACTCCTTGTCAACGGAAATGCCGAAATGATGATTCCCAAAATGCCGAAAAAAAATGTCCTGCCGCGATTTCTAATTTCGGACTTTCCTCCCTCTTGTGTCCCGATCACTCGTCCTCAGGACATCCGAAATCCCGAATTCCGAAGTTCCGAAATTCCGACCTTGTCGCTCTTCGCCTTTATACACAAAAACTCTTTTCGCATTTTGGGGATTTGATCAACCAAAGGTTTCGTCCACACTTCGGACTTATGACCGTCGAAATGTCGAAATGATCTCGACGGTACAATGATCGAAATCAATGGTCCACATTAACTCCTACCTTTTGAAGGTGGATCTGTCCAACGTTTAACTTCCCCACAACTTTCTTGGATCCTACGGTCCTCGCTATTTCGGGAGTTCTCCTCAGAGAATTCCGACCGTTCAGTTTCCTCCTCAAGAACCTCTGGTTTAAAATCGACTCTGTGATCTGTCTCTGGGACATGACTTCTGCACACAACTTGGGCTTCCTTCTTTCTCTTGAATGATTCAAAGGCCCTAACCCTTCTGAGCTTTCTTCGCAACTCAGTTCTTCAAGGAGTCTTTTGCACGCACTCCTTGCGACAATCCTCCAAATACTTCAATGTACTTGAACTCCCGACTCTGTGCACTTTCTCGGCAACAGAAGTCCTTCAATCTCTCAACCTTAGTTGATAAGTTCTAAGGTCTCGACCTGCCTACGCACACCTTGCACAACTTCTGTGCTTGTCTTGCACTTATACTGGAATGAGAACAACGGTATCCCTCCTGAGCTTTCAGAGATAAACTCCGAACCCTGTCAACACACACCTTGCAGACACTTCCACTGCACTCCTTGCAGGAACTTCTCTCACTCAGGAAGAGAAACAATTGAAACTCATTCTCTCTCTCTCAGTTTTCAAACATCCAACATGAAAACATACATTCACACACAGCATAATAACAAATGCATGACAGAGAGAATAAAACAACCATAAGCATAACATTCAACATGTATACACAGAAAGCATTATAACACCATGAGTCTGAATCAAAGCTTCATATATTAATTCAGAACTTTTGTACATGGGTTCTTCTCTACAACTCTCTGCTTCTTCTCTATGCTAATGTCCTTAATGATCTAATTCTGATCGATACACTGATACAAAGGTGAGGGTGTCTATAGTCGTTTTCCCTCCTGTTCCTAAAACTGTCTAATATAGAATTTAAATCTACCTACTTTCATTAACTATGCATAAATGCCTCTACCTCCTACAGATGAGAGCGAATCGCTCATGATCTGTTTACAATACACAAGTACGCTTCCCTTTAACCATTATATTAATGCTTCAAAACATGTAAAATGTGTGTTGCACTTTCCAGCTGTCTTCTGCCTTCGTGCTCGCTTGGCTAGCTGCTTGCAATGCTCCTGCATCACAACATTAGCAACACATATCATCCATTCAAGCCTGAGCTTATTCATAAAAAACCTTGCTTTATCCGTAGCCACCATTGTTTCTTGCAAGAAGATAATATTTGGAGAAGTTTTTGTCAAAAGTCTACGAAGGGAGGCTTGTTTCATGGGTCCTCCTACCCCTCTGATAATGAGGGAAACTAGGATCATGATTTATCCCTTGCGAGGGATTCCATGCCTCTAGGCGCCCCAAGATCGGTAGAAGTATTAAGAACTGAATTTGAAGTGGTGTTGGTAGACCCCGCCTTCCTCCGGGCACTTCTTGTTTTAATTGGCGAGACTTCGAACCCCAATCCCCTTGACGACACTGGGTCATAGACAATATGAGGTCCCTTCCCTTGACTATTAATAGAAGTCCCTATAGTTGACGACCTGTCCACAGGAGTAGAGCCCAAAAAGGTCGGTATCAGTAAAGGGTTAGAATCTCTATTCATGGAAGGAATTAAATCTGTAATCATTCTATCCAAGGCAATGTCATTGAGAGCCAATTCAAAATAACCGGGAGCATTAAAAGTATCATCCTTAATCGCATTACGACTAAAATAAATGGAAGTTTCCCTATTAGTAGGTGAAACCTCACAAGGACTTGGAGGACTGTCCCCGCCCAAAGTAGATTTCTCAAGATTAGTGTAAAAATTATTTTCAGCTTCTAGAACCGACCTTTCAGACTGGTCTGGGAAAAGGATAGAATTTAAGTGGTCGCACTCCCAAGCTGATAACGAAAAGTAAAGTTTAGGACAAAAATGTTTCAACTTACCAACAAAATTCGTGTCTAAAGCTGCAGGAGTTTCCTCAGAGCAAAGTCCTAGATAATCCAATGAATCTTGAGCATCCTCCAGTGGAGTGACATTGTCACCAAGTAAGTCATCCACTCTGTCATCGTCCAGCAGGGAGCCATAGTATTTGGACACTCCTTTCTCAAATGACCGGTCCTCTTGCAGAGAGAACAACGGAATGGTAGACCTAAATAGTCTAAACGTTGCACAAACAAGAGACCCCGCCATTCATTCTCAAGAACTTCCAGAAGTCCCTCATGGATGTCAACTTCTACAAGCACTTTGGCCATTCTTTTATCCAAAGAATGCAAGTCTACATCATCTATTTTTAAGAAACGTCCAATGGCATTCCCAACCACTTTCAGTGCTTTTAAGTTCCACATATGTAATGGGAGGCTCGGGAGGAACTTACCAACAAAATTCATGTCCAAAGCTGCAGGACTTTCCTCAGAGAAAAGTCCTAGATAATCCAATGAATCTTGAGCATCCTTCAGTGGAGTGACATTGTCACCAAGTAAGTCATCCACTTTGTCATCATCCGGCAGGGAGCCATAGTATTTGGACACTCCTTTCTCAAATGATCGGTCCTCTTGCAGAGAGAACAACGGAATGGCAGACCTAAATAGTCTAAACGTTGCACAAACAAGAGACCCCGCCATTCAATCTCAAGAACTTCCAGAAGTCCCTCATGGATGTCAACTTCTACAAGCACTTTAGCCATTCTTTTATCCAAAGAATGCAAGTCTGCATCATCTATTTTTAAGAAACGTCCAATGGCATTCCCAACCACTTTCAGTGCTTTTAAGTTCCACATATGTAATGGGAGGCTCAGGAGGAACAACCAAATATGTCGGAAGCTAAAATATTATGTTGCTAGATTAAATCTTAGACGCCACCTTTTCAGCATTAAACTACCACCATCAAAACTCCAAAAATTGTTTAGAACCATATTTGAATCCTCCGGACACTTGAAAACAAAGCCCGACCAGCCTCTCGGCAACAAGAGCACCTTAGGGGAATATCCTAGCAAGGGTAACCAGTTCTTAAGCACCAACTCGTCCAGAGAAGTGACACAACGTGATTGATAATCCATTCTCCCATCTAATGCATAGATCGCCAAATTACAAGATTCTTCAAGACCAATATCCATACCCATAACCAGCTTCTGTTTCATTCTTTTTGGTTTCCACACCTTCACTGTGCGTTTAACTCGTCTCTTATGCTCTATCCGGCCATAGCTAACTTCATCAAAACCTTTATCAGACTTGGCAACCTTTGAAATACCCTTCGTCAACCCTCCTAACCCCTGCGTCTTCTCAACAGGTCGAGAACCCATAGAAGATCCGACTGGAAGCTCTGTAACGTCTTTCAAAGAACAATTCCTCGAGGAGTTTACAAGCTGGTGCAAAAGACGAGGTTCGCAAGGTAGAGTAGAAGGGAAGGCTCCCGCAATCAACTCAGCATTAATACACTCGACATGGTGACAGATTGTGTTATTAACTCTGCTAGACGCATCCACCGAAGTGAATAACCCTGCCCTCTCCCAATGCTCCTTGTCAGTTGCACTCATGAGTGTGTTGACTTCACTTTCCATTAGAAGGAGAACTTGGAAGCCATAGAAAGCTCCACCATTATAAACAATTAAGAAACAGAAACAAAGATGTCTCGTCAGTGTTATGTCATTCCGAGATTCGGGAAGAGGGTATTATATGACAAGACAAAAGCCAGGTCCATAGTCAGAGATTCTGCTAGTTGGCTTGCACCTCCATCTCTACACTAAGGACTAAACTAGAGAAACTCTCTGGATTGAAAAATCGTGGGTCATGTACATTAAATCTCTAGATCCCTTTACCCACTCCAACATCGCCATATGTAGAGCACACGAAGACATTCCAACTGCCAAATGTGCCTTTCTCCTTCCCGCTCAACTTTCAGCATCCATTTTGACTCTGGTTCAACTCTTCAAAGGAAACTATCGAGGGATGAGTTCATGCTCCCCAAATCCGTTGCGACATCGCCGTGGAACCTGCAACTATGGTTCCCTCAGAATTTGAAAAACATCTTCCTGGTCATTCTGCATTTGTGGAAACATATTCTACTTACATCACTCTTGAGTCATCATCATTATAAAAGTTGGTAGTTAGTAAAACATCTAACTTATCCACAAATAAACAATTAATGTTCCATGAAAAATCCTCCATTAAAAATCCTTACGATCTATATTTCCTATGCTTCTCATTATGTCTCTTAGACCTTAGTTTATTAATGATTATAAATGATCAATTATCATCATCACATTGTTTTTTTTTTATAAGTTTTTCCAACTTCTCTCGTTGCCTTTACCTTCTCTCGTTCCACCTTTATTTTGATAAATTTCTCCTCCGTTAGGTCTTCATTTATCCAAATAATTTTCCCTTTAACATGATGGTTATGGTTTAATACTTCATTTCATGAGGCCATAGCTTGGAACTTCACAATCACATGGCTTCAAAAATTATATGTTATTTCTAGCACTTCAATGTGCATAGTGTGCCTCCAAAATTTGTGGTCTTTTCTAGAATATGCTCTTTTTCTTTTTCTCTTAATTCTTAAGTTTATGGATTTTATTTATTTCTTTTGTTCTTCTTTGATGATGTTAGTAATAAATTTGTATGTATCTCTTGTTCTTCTTTGATGATGTTAGTAATAAATTTGTATGTATCTTTGTTTTTTATTTGTACTTTCTCCTTTCTCTTAATTCTTAAGTTTATGGATTTTATCTATTTCTCTTGTTCTTCTTTGATGATGTTAGTAATAAATTTGTATGTATCTCTGGTTCTTCTTTGATGATGTTAGTAATAAATTTGTATGTATCTTTGTTCTTGATTTGTACTTTCTCCTTTATTACCTTGATTCGTTCTTTGTTTTTACTAGCTTAATGTTAGTTCTTAAATCTTATTTTTGTTTGGCTCATTTGAGGAAGGTGGAATATTTGATTAAGAAATAGTTAAATATAGGCTTGCATGAATGTGACAGTGAATCTAAAGAATGATTATTACATGGTTCTCCCATTCTCATCTTAGGAAGTTTACAATTCTTCATCATCTTCTATCTTATCTTCATCGTGCTTTATATTGAACTCTTTAAATGCTCCCCTCCCATGCGATTGGCGCAAATGGAATCCATGTAGATGTATTTTTTGGTTGTCTCGAAGCTAATGGAACCATTAGTTGTTGGTTTCGTGCTTGTGGTTGAATATGAGGTGAATTTTGTTGTTCCAATATTGTCGCCTCTTGAAGAATCCCATTTATTGACATTATCTTTAGCTTTCATTTCAATCTAGTTGTCATTTTCATGTTTGTTTCTAATGGATTTGAGAAGTTAATCCTAATCAAACCATTAGTTCCTGCACTACATACTAAAATCTTTTTTATCCCTTTGCCTTTAAAAATCAAAGGAATATAATAAAGTTCTCTACAACTTTGCGGGAGAGCTAATAAATCACAATTCCACTCCAAAATCCAATATTGACCAATAATAACATGGACATGGTACAACCATATGAATGCAAGTTGAATGAGGGAGAGGGAAAAATTTAAGAATCCATACTAAAATCCTTTTTTATCCCCTTTGCCTTTAAAAATCAAAGGAATATAATAAAGTTCTCTACAACTTTGCGAGAGAGCTAACGAATCACAATTCCACTCCAAAATCCAATATTGACCAATAATAACATGGACATGGTACAACCATATGAATGGAAGTTGAATGAGGGAGAGGAAAAACTTTAAGAATCCATACTTATCTTAAAGTATATAAACTTTGACAAATCATACTAATTCTTAAAATGTCAACCATAAAAAAATTGACAATATTTTTGTAAAAATATTCAAATGTCTAAAATTTTAAAATTTTGATGATCTTTAGAGTAAAAGAATTTTGTCCTATAAAATTTGGAAAAAAATAAAAAAAAACAAAAAAAAAACATATGTATTGAGAATAGGATTTGAATCTATACCCCTTCAAACCAATACTTAAAAAAACAATACCTAAAACCGACACCTAAACCAACTTAACCATCTTAACTTGGATAACTAAGTCAAATTACATTAAAAGTTTATATTAATTATATAATAATAAAAATATTTTTTAATATTTCTACTAAGAATTAATTATATAATAATAAAAATATATTTTAATATTTCTACATAATGAATTCCCTTAAAAGAAGATGGTTGGATATGACATTTTATAAGTTTGTTCCAATATTGACATAGACTTTAAATATTGATACAATACATCTACCTAAAACATGAACATGAGAGATTTGTTTAAACACTATATTTTAATCTTAATTATTATACATCTACCTAAAACATGAACATGAGAGATTTGTTTAAACACTATATTTTAATCTTAATTATTATCATGTTAAGAGGCACATTTTACTATTTAGTTAAGGGGAGATGTGTCCTGAGTGAATATAATGAATTAACATCATATCAATATTTTGCATTAAGAGACGCATTTTTTTCATGAGTGAGTGAATATAATGAACTGACATTATATCAATAGTTTGTATGAAGAGACACATTTTATAATGTAGTATGGAGATGTATCATGTGTGAGTGAATATAATGAACTGAAATTATATCAATATTTGTATCAAGAGACACATTTTATAATGTAGTATGGGAGATGTATCATGAGTGAGTGCAATTTATATTTACAGATTTTTATGACACATTTTATAATGCAGTATGGGAGATGTATCATGAGTGAGTGCAATTTATATTTACAGATTTTTAAACTATAATAATATATTTTAATTATAATCAATATATATATCTATTATAATCTCATCTTTACCAATAATCAAATTATGATTGTTATTGGAGATTTGAACTCATACTTTAAAAATTTTTATGAATCTCCCAATGTTTTAAATAACAATCAAATGATATTAACAACACATGGTGCCTTCACATAAGAAAAAATTGAGTTCCAGGTCAAATGTATTGCAAAGGGAAAATATAAAGACATCAAGGGATATCATACATAAATTTTAAAAATCGATATATATATATATTCTTATTCGTCAATTTCATGGCCTTTTCAGTCTAGCAATTAAGTGGAGATTTCTTAAGATTTGCACAGATGGCCTTAATAATCCTATTTTTAGAAGTAGTGACAAAAACAACCCCTCCAGTTGTGGGATGATCATGATTAGTCATCTTATGCCTAACTTGTATGATGAGAAGATTAGCACGTGGCTAGAAAGCCATCATAAGAGAACTAAAGGATAGGCTAGTTTTTGAAGTTATCACTTGACTTTGGATCATTTATTTACTCTTAGTATTATATCCAAAGAGTGTTGAAATAACAAAGACAATATCGTATGTTTTTTCGTTGACTTCAAAAAATATTTGAATATAATTCCTAGAAATAAGCTTTCAAAGCGACTGGAAGATATTGTGGTCCCCTTTGAGTTGAGAGCTGCAATGATAAGGATATATGAGAGAGTCATTACCAAATTTAGAAACAATGATGGTTGGTAAAAATAAATTAGTTGTGATATATGGATCAAGCAAGGATGTACTTTGTCCCATACTCTTTTTGGTATTTATATAGACAAGTTATAATCTTCCCTAGAGGAAGTAGGGTGTGCATGCACAAACCTCACGATGTTACTTGTCATGCTCCCCATGTATGCAAATGGCATTGTTTATTCAATAAAGAACCATTCTGACCTCCAAAAATAGCTTAATATTCTCAAAGATTTTGCAATAACTTTGGGATGACTATGAAAATTGATAAAAACAAACTAAATCTAGAAGTGTCACTTACCCAAGTTTTGTTTATCTTAACCACATATTGGACGAAGCCCCTTCATATAAGAATCTTGGAATCGACATCCCCATAAAATAAATTGGAACTATGATGTTCAAAAAAGAATCAGTGGATGTTGGAAAGTTTTTTTTGTTCTTGAAAACAATGGTAGAGAAGTTGAGTTATGGTTCTCTAGATTAAAAGAAGAAGAAAAAAAAGAGGAAGGAGAAGTTTGTTTTTGACAGCCTTGTTATCCCGAAGATTTGATATGGTTGTGAAGTATAAAGTTGTAGTATTACTAGGAAAACTTGGAGGAAAATTGAACGAATCTGAAAACAATTTATAATGCACAATATTAGAATTAAAAGTAATATGTCCTACGGTGTCCTTCTTTTAAAGGCATTCCTCCCACCCATGGAGAGCAGGATATGATAAGGTACTTATTGTACAAGTATAAGTTGGACAACATGATAAAATAGATACTTTCTATAGCATCTTCAAACATTGGTAAAAATTACTTGAGACTAAAGAGAGGGTGGAGTCAAGATGCTACTTATTGGCTCCATTAATGGGGAGTAGTAGAAGAGGATGCCCTTCAAAATATCGACACCATTAATAGTATTATGGTAACTAACTTAAAATCTATGGCGCTACAATGAGATTGGGTATAAGAAAAGACGATTTACTAGTACAAGAGGCCAATAACCCTAAGTTAGAAGATCAAAATTAAATCTCTATCATTGCTAGCTTCAAGAAGAAAATAAACATTGCAAAAAAATGAACAAATTCTCATGAGTTGCATAGTGAAACTAAAAGGTGGATAAGACCTAAAACACCTTGGGAAGAAATAATTTGTAAAGTTTGCAATTATAATAAGGTGGAATCTCTTGGAGTGTGCACCTTGCACAAAGATTATATCTCATTTTCAAAACATTTGTAATACCACTAATATATATATATATATATATATATATATATATATATATATTGTGTTAACCCATGGAAACCAGAGTGGGCTTGGTAATCTTATATGCAAACTATTTGATCGCTAAAACAACACAATAAAACACAATAATTATTTTTTTTGTATACATGTCTAGTAAAGCAATATTGGTCTTGATGGATGCTAACATCATCATCAACGTCGTCATCGTCATCAATGTCGTAGTCATTATCGTCGTCGTAGGCCTACTACAAATAGTTGTAGTGAGCTTTTGGCTACAAAGCTACTCCTTCTCTTGGCAAAGGAAAGAAGTTATCTCTCATATAAACGTGTATGGAGACTCCAAGCTTATTATCCAATGCATCAATGGCTCATCAACTCTTCACAACTACTCTTTGCAATTGGTTTTTCAGCATGTCCAATGAAATATTTCATGGCTCTCTCACACCTATTTTTCCCATGTGTGCAACAGACAACCAAGAAGCATATTGCCTCTCAAAGATTGGACTAGAGATGGATAAAGGCCTCTAGAATATCACTAAAAAGTTTGCGAAAATCACTTCTGAATATTATCACAAGCCCTGGTGAACAATAGGATTTATTTCATTTTGACATGGTATCCTTTGTTATATATTGACTATATAACAGACACAATAACACACTATTCTGACTTTACATAACAGTTTACAGAGAATTACAACCAACGAAAGTCATACATATATAGAATAATATGATCACAGGATGAATCTCTTTGTATTTTCTAGTATTGGTTATATGTATCAGTCAGAAACCTCAAAGTCCAACTTGGACAATTTTGGAAGAGCATGCAGAGAACAAGGAACAAGAGGGAGAATTGATTTGGAGCTTTCAAATTTTGACTGTAATTTGAGCAGAGAAAACCCAAGAACTCGACCTGAGAAAGAGGGTTGCAAATGTGATGTATGTTGGGCAAAGGAAGTAGCACTGAGAGGGGGGGGGTGTTGAAGGACTGTAGAGATGGTGAAAAGACTCTGTGTGCACTTGAATATAGCTAGAGAGACATCTGAGAGATTCGTGGAGGCCTTAGGATAGGTGGACCATAAGGAATTTCTATTGTATTGTTGATGGTGAAGGAGAGTGGCCTTCACTTTCCTACATCTTCCCGAGAGAGATATTTGAGCTTCCTTGATCCAGGTGGATATTGGTGGCCACCCACCTATTCCAACTGGCTCCTCTTGACAGTTTTAGTTCAGCACGTTCTTCTGTACTTCTTTGTAATTGTGGGTTCTGAACTTTCAGGGTTGTCTGAAGCCCTACACATCTTCTAGGTGGAGATTGGTGGTCGCCCACCTAATCCAACTGGCTTATTTTGGAAGTTTTCATGTCAGTACATCTTTTTGTACTTCCACGACCATTTTGTGTCCCTAAACGGTGTTTTTTGGCTTGCCACAGTCAAACTATGAACAAAGTTAGAGTTTGATGACATAATGTGTAGTTCTCAAAAATACCTTTCCAACGGGCTATCATGCACCTAAAACGGAGTTTGTATGCAAAATTTACGACCCCGACAAGTTGAGGTACCAACTTACCCATCGAGGCCCACATAACTTTTGGTGTTTCATCTCCTAGGGTTAGGTTTTTGGATGTCTAGGGTTTTGGCATTCACGAGTAACGCTAAAAAGGCATCTTAAGCCTCATTGTAATCATACTGCTCAGACGTATTTGTGTAGCAACCACATCTCTTCTCAGAGATAGCTACCACCATTCAAGCAAGTTGTTTCAGTTCTGCAGTTTTACAGTTTCAACCTATTTTATTTATTCAATAGAAGTTATTGTTCCCTGGATATCTATTGTTGTTCTCTGTATCTTTGTGTTGTTGTATTCATTTTGTTCCGCACATAAATCTGGATTAGTGGTATCAGAGCGGTCTGTTCTTCATTTATTTTTATTCGTGCATGTCCCAGACAAGATCTGGGTACAATAAGTTGGGACTCGAACCAGTCGAGCCTTGCCAGATCGGTCGCGACGAGCCTGACAACAACCCATGGGGGACGAAAAGAAAGATTATGGAGCAGAATATCCTTTTAAAATGTTTCTTGAGGAAGCCCTTGCGCAACAAAGGAACGAAATGATGGACAACTTTGCACAGATCCTTCGGAGGCTACCCACAAGAGATGCATCTTCATCAAGCGGCCATGCAACCCCCTTCAAGGTACATGCAAACTTTGATATTCCATTATTTGAAAGACTAATAGATGTGGATGCTATAGATAAATGACCAAATCTGCTCGAAGGGTATTTTTGGGTCCACAATTTCTTCAATAGGGAAAATATTACTTTTGCACTCCTCAAGATCGTCCCCCATGTTAAGGACTTGTGGGATACTTACTCTGAGAAAAGGGCCATAGAGGAATTTGTAATATTTAAAGTCACCCCCACATGGTATTCCTTCAGGGATGTCATTAAAGAACAATACTATCATGTTGGAAGCTACGAGGACCAGTACACACGATGGACCACCCTATGTCAGGAAAGGGACCAGACAATACCATATTTCACCAATATTTTCCATACCCTGCTCACCAAATTGGGTATGTAAGACTCTGAATGACATCTAGAGCTCAAATACCGCGGTCGTTTGCATAGATACATTCAAATAGAAATGGAGTTTTTGGACATCACATCATTGGGTACAACTTATAGATATGTTGTCAAGATTGAGCATAAATTTAAGCAGAAGAGGCGAGAGTTTGGATCTACAAACTCCTCACAGTCGAAGCAAGGCAAAGGCAACCCCAACCCACAAAAAAAGGGACAAAGGAAAGATGTCCACTCTCGGGACAACCAGTCCAAGCCGCAACAGAAGAAGGGTGATGAGAATTCGAAGAAGGACACGGGAAAATGGTGGGAATACCATAAAATCCCTTGGAACAACATTAAAGAATGTCGCTCCAAGTAGTCACTAGAGGCTGAGTTGAAATCTTCCAAGTCAGAGGCAGATTCTGACTTTGAATCAAATCCAGAATGAGGGAAGCGGATTATCGATGTTGAACCTAGTGCCACAGTTGTTACCACCAAAGTCCAACCAAGCGAACTAAAAAAACCAGAGGAAGGGGAACACCTCTTTCATTCACAGATGTGTGTAAAGGGGGCTCTGCTTCATTTCATTATTGATAGCACCAATCAAAAGAACCTAATCTTAGTAGAGGTCGTCGGGCGGTTAGACCTGCCGACGACACCATACTCGCAGCCCTACACCATCGGCTTACTTCGCCAAGGAAGAGATCTCCATGTCATCCAACAATGTCGTCTTCCCTGCGACATCAAGCCCTTCAAAGACAAGGTATTGTGTGATATTGCTCCCCTTGAGGTTTGTGATGTTCTTTTAGGACAACCATATTTGTGGAAGCGACATGTTGTGTATGAGTCCAGACCCCGTAGTGTTATTATTACTTTGGGTAGACAATTATACATGATACTAGAGGTAACACCGCCTACTGCTATTTCTTTAATCTCTGCTAAGTAATGTAGTAAGTTCATCTCACAGACCGGGAAGTTCGTCTTCTTTGTGATCCGTGCTCACATTAAGCAAAAGGTCACCGCCACATCCGTGGCCTCTACAGAGAGCCTCTCTTTGCAACAGAAGTAAGTGGATGGGATCATGGAAGAGTACAAAGACATCTTCTCCTCACCCACCGAGGTACCGACACATTGCCAAGTCAAGCATCCAATTGATCTAACCCCCGATGCACCTCTTCCTAATGGACCAATATATTGTCTCTCATCGATGGAAAATGACGAAATCAAGCGTCAGATCTAAGACTTTGCTTCAAAAGGGGCACATCATACCCAACTCTTCCCCTTGCGGAAGCCCGATTGTACTAGTGTAGAAGAAAAATTGGACCTGGCGGCTCTGCATTGATTACAGATCAGTAAACAAAATCACAGTCAAGAATCGGTACCCAATTCCCTGAATTGATGACCTTCTTGACCAACTCAAGGGGGCACATTTCTTTAGCAATATTGACCTAAAGTCTGGCTACCACCAGGTTCCCATTGAACCAACTGAATTATAGAAGACAACTTTCGAATCTAAATAAGGTCTCTTCGAATGGTTGGTCATGCCCTTTGGCATAACAAATGCACTAACCACTTTCACGAGGTTGATGGATGATGTATTGAGACCCTTCACAAACTCTTTTGTGGTGGTATATTTGGATGACATCCTCATCTTCAACAGAACTTGGGAGGAGCACATGCAGCATATTCAGTAGGTTTTGAGCACTCTGCGGAATAACAAGCTATATGCCAACTTAGAAAAATGCTCCTTTGGCATGAACAAGGTCCAATACTTGAGCTACATTGTTGATGAGCATGGGGTACATGTGGATCCAACTAAGATCCAAGTCATTTGTGTTTGGCCAACCCCAACCACACTAACAGAGCTTCAGAGCTTCTTGGGACTTGCCAACTTCTACCGACGGTTCATGTTGGGATTCTCCGATATTGCATGGGCCCTCAACCAAGTGACCAAGGGCGGTGGTAGAGAAACGTTCACGTGGGGGAAGGCACAACAATGAGCATTTGACGATCTAAAGCATCACTTGTGCTCGGCTCCAATACTCTCCTTGCCCGATATGCAACAACTGTTCGATATTGAGACTGATGCATTTGACTATGCTGTAGGCACAATTCTTACTCAACATGGTCATCTTGTAGCATACCACAGTGAGACACTCTCAGATATTGTCCAGAAATACCTCACCTATGACAAGGAAATGTGTTCCATTGTACAAGCCTGTCGTCAATGGAAACATTACATTCTGGGAAAGGAGACAATCATCGACAATGATCACAAGCCTTTGCAGTTCATACAAACACAGGGTAAGTTACAAAACGACCGCCATCAAAAGTGGTCCACCTACCTGCAACAGTTCCATATCAACATCAAGTATAAGACATGGAGCACAAATCATGTCGTTGACTGCCTCAGTCGTCCTCCCATGGTGGCACTCACCACTACGCTCCATTCCTGTGGGAAAGAGGCATCTTAGTAGCCCCAACTTTATCAACAAGATCTAAACTTCACCACCACCTATAAGCTCTTGGGTATAGGCGCGAATGTCACCGATTTTCACATTTAGGACAGATTGTTATGCCATTTGGTCCATCTATGTGTTCCTGCAAGCGAGCGTGAAAAGATGATTTGGGAGGCTCACTACAGTCGGATGGCAGGACATTTTGGAGTGGAGAAAACTATGGTCGTTCTACAGAAACATTTTTATTGGCCAAAACTTCGACAGGACGTCAACAAGTATATCGGATCTTGCACTTCATGTTCCATTGTCAAGCTAAACATCAAGAAGAAAAGCTTATACATCACTCTTCCTATTCCCAAGAGGTCTTGGGAATCCATCTCGATGGATTACATGTCTGGCCTTTCATCCACCAACCAAGGAAATAATTGTGTATTTGTGGTGGTTGTTTGGTTTTCGAAGATGGCCATTCTGACAACCTGCAAGAAGAGCATCACAGTGGCAGATATTGCTAAGCTCTTCTTCGAATGTGTGTGGGTCCATTTTGGGATACCACAAACCATCATCTCAGATTGGTACAGTCGGTTCCTCAACACATTTTGGTCATGTCTCTGGTTACTGTTGGACACTAAGCTCACTAAATCCATTGATTTCCACCCTTAAACCGATGGCTAGACAAAGGTCGTCAATCAGATGAATGTGCACATCCTAGGCATGTACAACTCTAAGAATCTATGTACATGGGATGCGAGTCTTCCCTATGTTCAACATAGCTACAACAGGGCTCTCCATAGCTCCACCAACCATAGCCCATTTCAGGTGGGACTGGGATTCTAACCCTTGTGTCCCATTGATGTTGCACTACCTCTTACAACCACACATGCATAATCTTCCCATGTTCATTATAAGGCCGACAAAGCCACCAAATTCATTGAGCGGATTCATCACATCCACCAACATGTCCATGAGATTTTGTAGAAATTCGATGCTAAGTACAAGAAACGCCATGATCGACATCAAGTACTGCACCAGTTTCAGGTGGGAGACAAGGTATAGATTTATTTGCAGAAAGAGCGCCTTATAGGGGCCCATTGGAAGCTTCTCCCACTTCTCTATGGGCCTTACACTATCACCAAGGCTGTGGGTAGCAATGCTTTTGAGCTCAACACTCCACCCTTCCTTGGCTTGCACCAAGTGTTCAATGTGGACCTCTTTTGACCATATTTTCCACCATTATTAGACACCTCAAAGATCACAAAACATTTGACACCAACAAAGCTAAACCCTGACTACATGGAACATGCATCTACTGATCAGATAGTGGACACACAGGTCAAGGGCACTCGCCAACAGAGGATCCAGCTTTATCGGGTTGTCAAGGCAGAACAACTCCTACACCAACGCAAGTGGCTCACCCGAGGCCAAATTCAACAGAAGTTTCCTCACCTGATGGGGGCACTCAACACAATGAATACCATTGCTTCCTAAGGGGGGAGGACTGATCTAGGTGGATATTGGTGACCACCCACCTATTCCAACTGGCTCCTCTTAACAGTTTTATTTCAACACGTTCTTTTGTACTTCTTTGTAATTGTGGGTTCTACACTTTCGGGGTTGTCTGAAGCCCTACACATCTTCCAGGTGGAGTTTGGTGGCCGCCCACCTAATCCAACTGGCTTATTTTGGAAGCTTTCACGTCAGTACATCTTTATGTACTTCTAGGGTTGTTTTGGGGCTCTAAACAATGTTTTTTTGGCTTGCCACAATCAAACTGTAGACAAAGTCAGATTTTGACGACTTAATGTGTATTTCTTGAAAATACCTTTCCAACGGGCTATCACGCGCTTAAAACGAAGGTCGTATGCAAAAGTTACGACCCCGAGAGGTTGAGGTACCAACTTACCCATCAAGGTCCACATAACTTTTGGCATTTCATCTCCTAGGGTTAGGCTTTTGCATGTCTAGGGTTTTGGAATTCACGAGTAATGTTAAAAAGGCCTTTGAAGCCTCATTGTAATCATTATGCTTAGATAGATGCATGTAGCAACCACATCTCTTCTTAGAGATAGCTACCGCCATTCGAGCAAGTTGTTTCAGTTCTGAAGTTTTACAGTTTCAACCTCTTTTATTTATTCAATAGAAGTTATTGTTCATTGGATATTTGTTGTTGTTCTTTGTATTTGTGTGTTATTGTATCCAGTCTGTTATTCATTTCGTTCCTCTCATAAATCCGAATCATTCCTTGGTGGTATCATGGCCTGGAATGGGGGTGGCATGTTGTAGAAATTACAAGTAAAACAAAGCCTAACGTTAGCTGGAAAGGTGTGTTAGTTTTTGGGGTAGCTCAGACATGTACATCTGCATTGGTGGGGCCTAGCATGTGGAAGTGTCCGAGCGACGCTCTCTAGATCCTTAACTTTATAATTTCATTTATAAAGTTAAAGCGGCTTTTAATTAATGACTAAAGTGACTTTTTTATAAAATTGAGTGACTTAAATGATTTAAGTCATCTCAACGAGAGACTAAGTCACAAATGTCGATCTTGGGAAGGCAAGATCTAATCTTGACCGTTGAGATCTAGGGTTAGGGTTTTAGTCATTAAATAAATTATATAAGGAAATCTAAGGAGAGCGAGAGACACACATTGAATGAGAGAACATTTGGAGAGCTGAAGAGAGGAATAGTTTGCAACAAGAGGGGAAGAGGGCGCAAATCCCAAGGAAGGGAAGAGGCACAAATCCCAAGACAATGTGGACACATAAATCAAGGTGAAGATCATCATTTGCACAAAAGTCGAGATAGATTTCTTGGTGTATGTACATCAACGTATTATCAATTTGTACAACCGCTCGTATGAGGGTTTGTTGGACTATACAAGTCGCATTTATCTTTGGTTATTGTGTCATACAGATCATACTCTATTTGGTACAATTGGACACAAATTTCAAGGCATATCTTGAAGGTGGGGAGGTAGTACTGGCCATACATCAATTTATGAGCACGATTTTCAATGACGATACACATTTCTAAATGTTGTAATAATTGTTGTAAAATGTTTGAGTTCTTCTTGATGGGCAAAAAAATAAATTTTCTCATTTATTGGTTTTCCCTTCGGGGTTTTTCCAGGGGTATTTACCCAGAAATAACTGTGTCATACATGTGTGTTGTTTTAATATTTTGTTGTACATTTCGCTTATTAAAACTCAATGTATTTCTATTTGTAAATATTAGATTTGTGAACTTACTATTTTCGTAAATTAATCTAATAATGATTTATTGGAACTAGAAATCATTTTTGGGTTTTAAGGAAATTCAACATGGTATCAGAGCTGGGACTTTGAAGAGTGGCACCGAATACTTTGATACAACGATTTGTAGGGATTGTAGGGGTTTTTTTCAAAAAAAGGAAGGGAAAAGTATTGTTGGTTAGTTGGACGAGGATGGATATCAGATTGAGGTTTGAGGACAGGCTGAGTGAGGCTACAAATTTTATCCCATGGAAAGAGAAGATTGCGTTGTTGTTGGAGGAAAATGAAATATGGGACATTGTGGAGAAAACCCAGGTTTTTCCCACATATACAACGCTTTTGGTGGCCTTCAATAAGAAAAATGTGAAAACCAAAAGGATGCTCTTGGATGCCGTGAAGGACCATATCATACCTGATGTGTCCGGAAAGAAATATGCCTATGAGATGTGGGAGGCTCTGACAAAGCTTTATCAGAGTGGAAACCAAAACATGAATATGGTGTTGAGGGAGAAACTCAAGAGCACCAAGAAGTCTAAGACTGACACAGTGGCATCATATCTCACCAGGATATCACAATTTCGTGATGAGTTAACGATTGTTGGAGAGGAAGTTAAGGATGATGAACTTGTGAGGACAAATCTGAATGGGTTCTTAGAAAAGTGGGCTACGTTCGTGAAGGGAGTTGCGGCACAAGAACATATCCCTTTCTGGCAGAGGTTGTGGGATGACTTCTCTCAAGAGGAGGCTCTTCAAGGTAGTTAGGATAAGGGTGATGAAGACAAGGAGAATGTTGTTCTTCATGCGAAGAAGGGTATGAGAGATGGAAAGAAGGGCATGAACAAAGTGAAATACTTTGCATGTTATAAGACTGACCAATATGCAAGCCAATGTCCAAATAAGAAGAAGGGAAAGAAGGAGACACATGTAGCGACATTAACATCAACTAAGATCAATTATTTTGCTGAGAAGCTCAAGAATAAATTTTCTCTTGTGTCTTGTTTTTCAGACAATGGTAGTGCAGTGTTTGGGGACATTGGAACATGGGTTGTGGACAATGACTCATCTCGCCATATGATGATAATGAGGTCGATGTTCCTTATTGTTTTAGAGACAGACTCAAACAATCATGTGGGTTGTGGGACTATTACCATGCATGCAATGAAGGGGGTTGCATGTGTGAGATTCCAACTAGAGTTAGGAGGATCTCTGGAGGTGACAAAGGTGTTGTTTGTTCCAGAGCTGAAGCTAATCTTGCTCTCAGTATCAACTTTGGAGGATGAGGGATATGGATTTGTGTTCCAACGTGGACATGTGCTCATATATCCATAGGGAGCTACCTTGGATGCAACAACAATGCTTGGTGTCAGACATGAGAAGTTATACAGTTTGTTGGGATAGCCTATGTGTGAGTCCAAGGGGATCTTGGATTCGGGATCAATGTTAGTGACAGGTGGTTGTGAGGATACTTCCAATACTATTAGGAGTCTAAGTTGGTATGAGATGACACAGTTGGATTCTTAGGAGTGTGAGGAGATTCCTAAGGGCATAGTGAGAAGGAATAGGTCTTCAACACATGATCTAGTCTAGGTGGTAGGGAAGCTTTCTGATTCAAAGGGAGCAACTACAATAACAAATGGAGTGATGGAGGTGGAGACAGATCCAGGTGGAGGTTCCATAAGCACCTTACTCACTAAGAGGGAGTGTTAGTTTTTGGGGTAGCTCAGACAGGTACTTCCACATTGGTAGTGCCTAGCCTTGGGAAGTGTCCAAGAGACGTTCTCTAGATCCTTAAATTTATAATTGCATCTGAAAAGTTAAAGTGGCTTTTATTTCATGACTAAAGTGACTTTTTTTATAAATTTGAGTGACTTAAGTGATTTAAGTCATCTCAATGGTTGATTAAGGAACAACCGTCGATCTTGAGAAGGAAAGATCTAATCTTAATTGTTGAGATCTAGGGTTAGGGTTTTAGTCATTAAAAGAATTATAAAAAGAGATCCAAGGAGAGCGAGAGGCGCACATTGAATGAGAGAACATTTGGAGAGATGAAGAGAGGGAGAGTTTGCAGCAATAGGGGAAGAGGGCACAAATCCTAAGAAAGGGAAGATGCACAAATCCCAATACAATGTGGACACAAAAATCGAGGTGAAGATCAACATTGGCACACAAGTCGAGATATATTTCTTATTGTTCGTACAATAGCATATTATCAGTTTGTATAATCGCTCGTGTGAGGGTTTGTTGGACTGTACATGTCGTATTTATCTCTGGTTGCTGGGCCATACATGACTTACTCTGTTTGGTACAATTGGACATAGATTTGAAGGCAGATCTTGAAGGCGTGGAGGCCGTACAGGCCATACATCAATTTCTTAACACAATTTTCAATGTTGGTACATATTTCTAAATGTTGTAATAATTGTTGTAAAATTTTTGAGTTCTTCTCCATGGACAGAATAATAATTTTTCTCTCATCTACTAGTTTTCCCTTGGGGCTTTTTCTAGCGATATTTACCCAAACATATCCGTGTCAAACGTGTGTGTTGTTTTTGTATTCCGCTGTGCATTTCGTTTATTAAAACTCAATGTATTTCTATTCGTAAATTTCATATTTGTGAACTTACTATTTTCATAAATTAATTTGAGAATGATTTATTGGAACTAGAAATCATTTATGGGTTTTAAGGAAATTCAACAAGGTGCTCACCCTTAGTTGGTTGGTTTGGATAGCCTTATTTTGAAACAAATAAATCTCTCCTTGTGAATTTATTGTGCTTTGTAAGATACATGTCTTGGTGTAATTTGTATGAAATTGTATGGTTCACTGTGGAACTCTGAAAAGAATGAAATAAGTACACAGTTAGTGATCTATGCATGAATGGTATTTAATTACAGGTTAATATATCTTTGAAAATTGAGATGGAATGAATGAATGGATACATGTCTCATGTTTCTTGTATGCATAATAACCTATTTTCTGGTTATTTCCTCTTGGGAGTTAACACACTCATCATGCAATTTTAATGATAGACCTCGGTAAATAGCATGAAACCTGCGTGGTGAAATTTTGAGTTAATTGCTATGGAGGGTTGCTTGAGTATATAATTGTTGGGTTTGTGCTTTCAGGGACTTTTGACTTTCCCTTGGTTCCCAATTCTCACATTCCTTATTTCACTTGGTTGAGAACACATGGGTCTCTTGTGATATATCTTGAACAACAAGAGTGAGAGTCTGGTAGGCCTGAAAGAGTCTGAGTTACAGGATTATTTCCCTGGGCACATACTTTGTTTGAGATGCCTAAGTGTGTTCAGACTTCAACTTAAGAGATCCTTATGAAGCAGACCTTGTGACCAAATAAAATTGAAGAGAGGAGATTGCCTCATAGTCTTGTGCAAGGACTTGAATAGAGATCCAGTTGAAAAATCGGGAAGAGTTGAAATTGAGTGCATTTTCTTAAGTCTCAAGAAGAAACCTCGACCATCCATTAAGCAGCGAGGGTTTATCTCAACCGTCCATAAAGAGGATTTGGGGATAGGCTTGCAGGAAAAGCCTTGTGGGCAGGTAAATTCTCGCGGGGAATTTCGATGGTATAACAAAGGGTTAAGCCCGAAGGCATGAGGCTAGAGCCTTGCGGGCTACGGGTAAAGCAATGAGCCTGACAAGTGTGACACCCCAGTAGAACGAGTTCGCTAGCGTAAGTATGAGAATGACAAAATCCGTTGGATTAGCGAGAGACTAGATATGGACTGTCAGATCTGTTAGGCCTAATGGTCGGTTAAAAAATGTGCAGATTAGGGAGGCTATGAGGATATGGGTTGTCGATCAACACGTTTGCCAATCGTTTGATTCATTGGACATGCATGTTTCCTTGTGAGGGCCAAACGAAGAATGTTGTGTCAACAAATAATGATGTGCATGCCACGTCAGCTAGGTGACATGTGGAAACTTGTCATTGGGTGCACCTCAACAAGGACAAATGGGTTAGAGGCTGCCATGTGGCAGGTGACACATGGAAGAGGATAGGTGTCCTACCGTGGTGAGTTGGGACAATCAAAGGAGAAGCTTTTGGGTCGAGCACCTTCGAGTTTCGCAGATATTCAGACTTCTGATCTCAATCGTTCTGGACTGTTCGATCTATCAGGCGGGCACGTTGTCGTGGCCTACGGCCTGTGGAAGAATTGGTAGGCGAGTTAGTTCGGAATAGGCCGCAAGCGCAAGCCCAAATGAGAAGGAGTCGTCGATCGTGGATGGTCTAGGATCGTTAGATCTGTCGAGGTTACGTCATCCCCATTATCTATCATGCAGATTCAAAGGGACATAATGATCTAGACCGTCAGATTGAATGGATCTCCTTCAAATCTAAACATTTAATTTGTTTTGACCAAACCAAAATCCTAGCCTCATTACTCCATTCCTCTTCTCACATCATTCACAGAGCTCTGGAAACTGAAAAACATCCAAACAATTTTAACCATGATGATGGGTATAAACTCAACCAATCTTGGAAGCCTATCATTTATCGTCTTAGTCAACAAACCTAATTTGTTTTCCTTCATCCTCTGAAATTCCCCATCTTCTCATTTGTTTTTCTCTCCCCTAGCCTCTTATCCATGTCATCCTGTATCTTCATTTCTCTAATTTAAGGTCCCCCTTTCCCCCTCTTATTTTTTAATCATTTTTAATTAATTTAATGATTGTCGATTTCAATTCTACGCCAATCTTGTAACCATTACGTTTAATTCATCATTTTAATTATTTTTTTCATCATCTTATCATCTTTTTGATTTTCTTTTTATACATTATTATTACTTTTCATTAATTCACAATGGCTAATTTATAACGGCTAATATTTGTCCACTTTTCCAAATTATACCCAACGTTCTTATTAAATTGCCTTTATAAGCTTTCCTTAACACTCTTTTCAAACATCATTATTTCAATAGTCCTTGATGATAGGTGGAGGGTCCACTCAAAACCTTGAGCGTTTCATAAACTCCATACATAGTTTACTTCCATAAATCTAAATCAACATTACAAAGAACTCTGAAAACCTACAAGAATTGTGAAGAATGCCAAATAAAGAGAGGTAAAAGAGGTAAAATTATTGCCATGCCTCTTAACCATCCTTTTGTTGTGTTTCCATTTTGTAAAATGAGAGTTTGATTTTATTGGTTTGATCAAACCTCCTTCCTTATCATGTCTCAAATTCATTTTGTTGCCACACTAATTACTTTACTAGGTGGGCAAAAGTTGTCTTGTCTGAAAATACTAAAACACAACAAATGATTGCATTTATTGAAAATAATATCTTTTTCTCAATTTGGTTTGTAATTGACATCATAAATCACAATGTTTCTATTTTTTTTTATCAAAGGCTATCCGAGAGAAGATTATTGAAAATAACCTTTGTAAATACAATAGAAAACTAACTTTTACACTCTACAAAACTAGGGCAAGAACAATGATATATGTGGCCCCATCTTATCGTATACGGCTAAGAAAACATCACGTCTACCGAACCAGGTCTTCTTTGAGAGTTGCTTTTAAAGTTAGGATATTAAAGGTTGTTTATGCATGTTAGAGACATGATGCTTTTTTGGCCTTGGAAGAATACATAATATTCACATTACAATTTTTTTGAGTATGATTATACGGCTTGTTGTATGACTT